>JBAMJV010011004.1:0-17407 GCA_037951105.1 Echinarachnius parma | reverse complement strand
TTCCGTATAAACAATCAGCTCTTGGGCTGCCAGGCATGAATTATAAATGACATAAATAGGTGAAATCGTACGTTCGTGACAAAAGAATTAATATTTATGAGGCGTCTAAAAACTTGACTTTGTCCTTATACGACTGATCAAAGTTAATGATATTCAGCCATCTTTGCTTCATGAACAATCACACGAAAAGCTAAACGCAGTTCACTTCCACGTTTGAGTTTGTTGTGTGTTACAGTAATCATACTGTACTTCATTGTTGCAGACTTGAACACTCGCTGTTGTATTATAGGATACAATAAAACTGAACTCAATAGGACGTGGTGGTATGGCAACTTTCGAGATATCATAATATTAATTTACTTAACAAAAATGCCAAATTATGTGACAGATATAAGTGGGAGAACAATAATATAATCATCCGCGGTTTCTTTTGAAGTGTTGATTAAATGTAACGTCGACATGGAGAGTCCGAGCCGTCCGCTAGGTCTGGAACTCGAGCAAACCCTGAAGGAGGCCAAAGACGACGCGCCTTCAGCTGCAGGAGTCATATCGGAGACTGTCCAAGAGACAGTAGTCGTTAAGCCAGAGGATGGATCCCTTCCTCAACTGCAGGGGGAAACAGGAGCAACGTTGCGAGTCAGCAGATGCTTAGACCTACGAGGGTATATGTGGGGGAATGGCGGCAGTATCGGAATACAGTGGTGTCATTACTTATCAGGATGCTTATGATGCAGGCAAAGTGGACGCTCAGGGAAACACGTCACAGGCCTTCGAGATTCATGCAGGTTTACACGAGCTTGCCCATCAGAGTCAAACCGGCAACATTGTGGTAGTAAATCACAACAAACTACGGACCTATTCCCAAGGTGGCTCACACATTCGCACACGGAGGATCGCACCTCATTTCGATTTTTCCCAGCCTAGCAATAGTGATGAAATAATAATTTCGAATCGTATAAACTCCATCGTGATTTATGACCAGGAAATAAGTTCCAAGTTGTGTAGTATTACGACGAAGTTGCCACCGTACCAGGCCTTTGAAACCAGATCAGGAGCCATCATTGCCAGCGTGTGTTACTGCTCCGGCGACTTGACGGCCTACGACAGGAGCGCGAGGATAGGAGACACCCTGACGACCGATCGAGGGAAATATCTGTATGCTGCGGTAGACAGCCAAGACAGAGTCTATGTCGCCAGCGTGAATAAAGAAACAGGTCAAGTGGTCATCACACAATACAAGATGGACGGTCTGAAGTTCGAGAGAGTCTGTCAATTTGAGGAACAGGAGCTGACGCTGGAAACAAAGAGTTGGTGTTACTTGGTCTCTCTATCACGTGACATGTTCGCATTTGCTAGTGGTACGAAACTGTATTTCATTGAGGTTCAGCATCCACTATGAATGGTCGATCATGTAGACGAATAGGTCCCGATGAAGATAAATATTGGGCCTACACCCGATATGTTATAATTTCTCGCAAAATATTTAGCAATTTGCGGCAGGAGTAAGACGATTTTGAGAACACTTTGGCCATCCGCAATATTTACACTTTTACTATAAAGATATTCAAATTATTATTATTTCAGTTTAGTTCAGCTAGGTAGTTAAGTTTTGGTTTAGAGGGCGCTTCAAGGAATAATGTTTTTTTTTTTAGGTAGGCTATTTGGTAATGACAAACTGAGTGTTAAATTTGAAAAAGCACACAATTTTAAACAGAAACAACTGTGTTTGATCAAATCGGTTCAGAAACGGGTGAAATATCCATAATTATTTCTGATTGCAATAACATTTATGTTGGGGGCCCACTTATAAATCCTATACATTTATGAAAATATAGTTACCAACATGGTTCAAATTTGTTTGGATGACCTCTCTATTGACTAATGTTTTTTTTTTTTTAACCAAACATCCCACTGACATATTTTTATTACAACATTGGTTGAAACTTGAGGTGCTTGAGGTGTCTTGAGGGCGCCCTCCTGTGTTAACAGCTTTTTAATTTTATGAAAGCAGCTCTGTAACTAAGCCGTTTATATGTTTTTCTACCATTCAAGCAATATTGAATTATGACTGTTAGTTTTAATATTAACTGACAAGTTTTAGTGACTAAAATTATGTTTGACTAGAACTGTATACTATTCTCTGTTCTCTGTATTTATGTATTATATTAAAGTTTTGCAATGTACATACAGATGAACATGTACATTATGCGGGCTAATTTTTGTAAAATTCCACTTTTTTGTCTTTCGATGTATTAGCCTAGATATCTGTATGCTGTAATAACTGAAAACTAGATAAAATACTGGATAGATATGCAGTTCTGTTTGTGATTGCTTCCTAGTTTCATACTCCGTCATTATTACTTCTCTCTAAATGTTGTGGCTGTACAAACCTTTCCCTTTTTTGCTACAGTATTATTATTTATGGAACCAGCGTTCAATTTATAATGAAGCAGTTTCCATATATATAAATTAAGAGTAACGTTAAAGTCTCACTATTCCGACATCATTGTTTATTAATTTGGTCATAAATCACAATTATTCGCTAGGATCAAATTTAGCCAGGGTGGAGAAAATACGATGTAATATTTGAATAGTTATCATAGTTTTAAATAGGTTGATTGTGGCTTCTTCTGGTGACATTTTTGTTTTGTTTTTTGTATACAGTTTTAAACAAATATGACGCTTATCGATGACACTTTACTATTTTATTTGTGTTTATTCTAGATTGATTTATGACAGCTAGCAACGCCCAGATTTGATAAATGAATGCTCAACTTTAACTTTGTTTCTCCATTGGTTGTCAATGAGTCGTGTTAACGCAATTCTATCATATATTATTTGTTTAGTTTGTGTTTATCCTTCCGGAAGATAATATGTGGGAAAGAAATTACTTTTCTGACGGACGAACGAGGAAATAGAATTCAAGTTGAAATCTAGTATGTGGTTATATCATTGGGTTGTATATTATACGGCTCTGCGCCTCTACCCGTCACCCATCTTAGTTAAATAGCGCCCCCTGCTTACCATTGCTGCCCAATCGGTGTAATATGGGTGAGGACATGGCCCCGTTGCAGAAAGAGATACGATCGATTGTAAGTTACAATTAATAAGTTAGATCATATGTTCTAAATGCGGGAATCTGATTGGTTGAAACGCGCAAAGTTTCTGATTTACAATCAATGGTAACTAATCGATTGTATTATCTTTCTGCAACGGGACCATAGAGTAGTAATATCCTCTATGGGTGTGGAACTTTTTGTATCGACGATGAGGACAAATTCGATATACCGATGGGTGAGGAGATGAATGATATCATTTTTCTTTGAGTTTGAGATTGAGATGAAGGTTGAGATATAATAGATAATAGTAGCAGATAATTTTGCATTGTTTTCTTCATTTTCAATAAAAATAAAGTAAACAAAATACACGACATGTTGTTTTAATTATTGACGTTTTATACTGCTCAACTAATGTGATACATGCCCCCTTTCCCTCACCCAATTCCTTCCCCTGTATATATAACGGGCTGTTTTTTTTTTAACGTCTAGGGCCGCCCTTTTTTGTCACTATCCGAGAGACAAAGCCCTGGTACGCAGGCGAACGCAGGCGAACGCAGGCGAACGCAGGCCCATTAACGCGAAGAGCGGAGCTCTGACCACTCGACCAGAACATCTCTTCACTAACCAACCTTTGCTACAGATTGTATTAACAATCATTGTCGTATCTATGGGGGGGGGGGGGGGGGGGGGGCACGCGCCCTCAATAATTTTGCCAACAACATAAACAATTAGGGGTAATAATTCTGGAGGGAAAACAAAACTATACGTGCCCCCAATAATTTTGCCAACAACATAAACAATTATGTGATAATTCTGGAGAAACAACTAAAGAAATACAGTCAAACCTATATATAGTGACCACCTAAGGGAAACAAGACATATGGTCACTGTAGACAGGTGACCTTTATAGACAGGTTCAATACATTGTTTCACTCTGCAGGGGAACAGTGTTAGTGGATATAGGAAGGTTGGCTGCTATAGACAGGTGGCCGCTATGACAGGTTTGACTGTATACGTAGAAGGTGTCCCCAATATAAATTCACGTGGCCCCATGCAATCCGTCTGACCATATACATGCTCTTCTTCTTCTTCGGGTTAATCTGCCTCCTTCAATCCTGAAGATTCTTGTAGATACGCCACTGTTTACGATATTGATTTCGCGAGCCTTGAGATGTATGCACTGTAGCTACAATAAACTGAAACTTTCGATTTTTTAGCTATACAGTAAAAAAATAATATCGAGGGCCTTGGAACGGAACTGACTCGATTCTCTAATCATACACAATGTTCCCAGCCTTGATGCTAATTGGCGTATACCGAGTTTCAAGTTCACTGCCGGTTTTTGACCCGTGACAAAAAAACAAGTTTTCCCGGAGAATCGAAATAATCATTGTTATTACTGCAGTTATCGACAAAACATGGGAAGTTCTCCCAGAGAATCTAAATAATTATTTGTACTACTACAATTATCGATGAAACAAATTCTCCTTAGCATCGAAGTAAAGTTACTTACCAGTGGCGTAAGAAGTAAATAACCTTTTCCTTGGGGGGGGGGGGGGGGGGGGGGGGGTCAAGGGAGCGAAACGACCAAGCTGTGTGTGTGTGTGTGTGTGTGGCGAGGGTGTTACTTTGAGAAACTATGTGTTTGCCACATTACATTTGCACACAGTTTTTTATAGAAAAAAAAAACAATTTCCTCATTTATAATCCATTCTGCACTATAACCTATTATTACGTTACCTATACGATTATAGATGTGAATGTAATCTTACAAATTATTACTTTATTAAATAATTAGTTTGCTAATAATAATTAATTTATACGATTGTACGCAGCTACAAATATAGATATACAATAAAACATTATGGTCTAACCTCGGAATTGTATTAGCTACACTGTTATGTTACGAACACCGACATAAATATTTATTAGCTATAAAATATACTGATATGCTATGGCCCTCGGCAATTTACTAGTTATATAGTAATGTAATAGACCTTGGTACTTTATATACTTTGTGTTATAGATGCAATTATGTTATGGGTCCTTCACGCTGCATTAGCTACAGTATATAACCTTGAGAGTAATTGACGTGCCGTGCCATGTAGGCCGTACATGACTACATGCACAAGTTCAAGTTCAATGCCGTTTTTTGACCCTCGTCTAAAAGTTCTCGCTGCCGGAGCGGCCCCATCAAATCAACTCACCCTCCCGCTCGAAGGGCGGTCTATATTAAAGGGATCTAGTAACTTTGTTCACAATTTGCAAACAAATTTGAATGGTTGATAAAGTAACGCGTATTTGTTTGTGATCTGATATGTCGTCTCAGTAATGTGTGAAAATTTCACTTTAAATGGATGTTAGTTTATGGCCGAGTAATGAGCGAAAATGCAAAGTTATATTCGCAGACTCATTGCACTGACTTTGTACACAGTTATAACTTTCCAGTGGATAATTAAAGACTGTCCCTTTATATTATATCATTTAGTTTTTTCAAGAGCCATCTGCATTATATCATCCGCAAACAGGGGCGGATCTAGCTTTTTGCTAAGGGGGGGGGGGGGGGGGGGTTGACCCAATGACGCTGCGGATACTGTGTGGGTCTGGACACATGATGGCGTTTTTCTATGCATATCACATTTTCACTTGGCAGCCCAAGGGGGGGGGGGGGGGGGGTTAAACAACCCCCCCCCCCCCCCCCGTAGATCCGCCACTGGCAAACAAATAAAGACTGGCCCTTTAAATATATATTATTTCATCTTTTCAAAAGTCATCTATCATCCGGGGGGGAAAATGAAGACTGTCCCTTTAAATCCAAGCATCCAACGCGCGGGAGTACGTTTGCCTGTCTTGATGACTAATCCGACTTTCTTAGAATCCAGTCGTTTTCTTCTCAACTGATTTACAAATGAAATGCTAGATAGTATGCACCGTGCCTGCGTGTTATTTGATATAATATATATATCGATTTTGTGTTGATATGAATATATTCATGATGAAATTATGATGTTGAGTAATGCAAACTCGGCCTTGAAACACGTAGCAAACATTTAGATGCTTACTTGTGGTTGATGTAATAATATAATGACGAAGAGGGAAGGGAGGGAGAGGGAAATGTTTCATAATCTTGTAGATAAAATTGAGTGATTCTCCGAAAGTACGGCATATAAATGTTTGTATAGACCTTCAAATGGAATATTAAGAGACGCAATCGCAAACACCTCAATTTTGTCCCGATCTTTATGATAAGGAATAGTTTCTTCGTTTGCCCCAAGACAGTACACAATTTAAAGTTCACATGATGATTTCAACTTGTAAGCGCTATCATTTTCGAGGGCCAATCAATTTCTCACGTTCTAGACTGAATATTTGAACGATATTTTGTAGCCTCTGCAAACATGTCAGAGATAAGACGATAATACTATAAAATAATATTTATATACGTTAATTATTCTCCTTATGTTACATTTCGAATGCAAATAACACTTTCTGCATCCCTTACAAATATTATGATGACGTATGACGTTTGTGATGTCGTTGTTGGTGGTGATGATGATGGAAGTGGTGGTGGTGGTGGTGGTGGTGATGTTGATGACAATGATGACGATAATGAGGATGAGGAGGATGGGGAGGATAATGATGATGATGATGATAATGATGATGATGATGATTGATGATGATGATGATGATGATGATGATGATGATGATGATGATGATGATGATGATGATGATAATGATGATTTGTAATATTATAATGACGATAACTTAATCATAATGATGATGATGATGATGACTATTATTATTATTATTATGATAATGACGATTATTTTAATTATAATGATGATGATAAATAATGAGAATCAAACGAACATACACGTATGCACATGTTGTTTTATTGGCGTGTTTGTGCGCGACATTGTCAATTAAAGGCCCTATACCAATCAATGATACGTGCGTACAACACAGCAGAGAGCAAATCTGCGTGAATAATGCACTCTTGTCGTGCGAGAGAGCATAATAATATTCTGACGATGCTCCGATGATAAACATAACCCCATTTCGCTTTGTTCTGGTCGCCCTCCAACCGTGCAGGCGACCTTGGCCGCTGTACTTTATTTCGGGCTCAGCGGATTCGGCCTTGGCAGCGTTCATTGCCACTGTGACGTCACGGGTATATTTAGTCGAATCGAATCTAATAAAAGCGTCTGTCGTTCGATCGGCTATATGAGCTAGCAGTGCAGTGTGCCGTAGGGACGGCCGGGAGTTCGTCATGTTTGTGTGGGTAAATTTAATTGAATTGACCTTCCATTATATACTTTCCCTGATTCACCCCTCCCAAGGCCGTGTTTATGTCAATTTTTTTGCTTTTTTCTAAAACAGTGCATGCATGGCGTCGCAAAGGGGGGAATTGGGCGGGGAGGGGGGGGGGGGGGGCGGGGGGGGGGGGGGTTCGAGGGGGTTAACTTGTCACTCGTTTAGAAATATTGCCCCCAATGACTCATATATAAAGTTCAACATAGACTGTCAGTAAACAGAATGGATATATTTGGCATAGAGGTTACCCCCTATATTTAAACCCCAAGTTTTAATAATTGGAATCGTTACCCGCCCCCTCCCCTCTGCCCCATGTTTGCGATGAGACAGGCGACGTCATCGCATTGGATTTTCGAGGATGGATTTAAATTTTCTTGTCGTTACCAATTTTCACTCCTCTCAAGGCGTTGATGTTTGTTAGAGTGCAGGTTTGCCCTTTTTGTAATTAGTTATACGCGTCTGTTTTCACAATGTGCAATGGTTGTACCTATTTTTTTTGTTTAACCCTCTTTTGTTGTGCTTTTTGTCTTTCTTTTCTTTTACACTCGCATTTATTCCTTGAAAGGTGTTATCTAAAATTGTGAATGGAATAATTGTGATATCTGAAAAAACAAACAAAAGGGGTGGTTGTAAACTCGCAACAGCTGTCAGCGCCCAACATACTTGACTTCCTGTTGTGCCGTGGGGGCGTGGGCAATATAATTTTTAGAGAGGGGGGGGGGGGGGGGGGGTCTTAGATCTTTTGCCCGAAACATCCTTGTCTCTAAGGTACATGTATTCATTATAGCTGCCCCCAAATATATACTTTTGCCCCATCAGAATTACGTCATTTTTCCATCAATATTTCCATTTATCACCATATAGTTCTGACACTGTTTGTTATGACAACGTTAGACGCATTTTCCAATAAACCCGAAGAAAACAAAAATAACATAATATAGGCCGGAAGAGGCATGGAAGGCCGGAAATGTTCACGGTATATACAAATACTATTATATTATCCAAACAATACATCTGTTGAACCATGCATCCACACTTGTTCGAAGTAGTTATGATAAAAAATATGTAAATAAAGATAAATATTTTTCAAACATAAATGAAAATGAGCAAAGAAAAATAAAATAGGCTTCGCCGGGAATCGAACCCGAAACCTCCGGATTGCTAAACGGATGAGACGCATGCACTCTAAAAATGAAGGTGCTAAAAAACGAGTGCTGCTCGCGATCGTGCACCTGGAGGAGCAAATTTAGCACCACAAATGTAAGTAGCGAATAAAAGTCTGCGAGGTGCTAAAAGATCGGTGCTGAAAACTGGTGCTGTGAGAACAGCACCACAACGTGCTAAATTCGCAACAATAGAGACTGTGTAAAATTATGATACTATCGTTAGAGTGCGATCGGCTTCTCGTGATGCGGGTTAGCTCAGTCGGTGTCGCGTCTGACTTGGACGCGTGGGATCCCCGGTTCGAATCCTACTATCGGACATCTTTATCCTGCTTCTTTTACCACGAAATGCATATTATATGAGCTAAATTAAGTTCCGAGTTAACGGAAGCCACCCTCCCCCCGTATTATTTTTAGCACTATGGGTTTCATTCATCACAAATAATGTGGATTGGTTAGCACCAAACGTGCAAATTCGGTAACACCTCAAGTGGTGCTTAACTAGCACTTGTACTAGTGCCGAACCAGCACAGGCTGTGCTGTCCCTATGCGAGCACCGAAAAGGTGCTGAATGTAGCCCTCCAAGTGCTAAAAACAGCACTTCTGTTTTTTTAGTGTGGTTGCTAGCAGAATGAATTAGTAAAATAATCGCACACAAATGATAGTTTGAGGGTTTTGGCTCCCTTTATTATACAATTGTTGCTTGGGGTATTTGTTTTATCCGTATACAACAGCAGCAAACAAATAGACAAAGGATTGGTCAGTTTAGGGAGGAGCTTCGTTCGTTTCTCATCCTTGATAAAGACTGCCCGACCTTTTAGAGTGACCCCCCGCATCCCACCTTTTTGTCTTTTAGACGCACTTGATATCAAATTAATTTGAAATTACTTCTCGGGTTTGTAATGAGTCAAAATACAGCGGTCAGTTTAATATAGATGTAGCTACGTCAATTTCGACCCCATGCTTGGGCGGAATTATTGACCACTGACCATCCCCGAGCGAGTTGATGCGTCTGATGTCAAATTAATTAAGTTTTGTGTTGTACGTTCGTGTTTGTGAGTCAACATGACATCGGTCAGTTATGGACGAACGGCGTCAGACGTGTATCATGTCCTTGGCAGGAACAAAATCTGACACCTGACCCCTCCCCCTTGTTTGTAAATAATACACAACTCTTACTTATGCATCCGGCAAGAAGAAAACTAATTACGTTTTAATGCTGTGTATCAACAAATTAATGAGTCAGTGCATGGTCAGATACCGTATGCATGTCCGACGTGTCTCTCCCGCCCTTGAAAAGAAAGATCCGACCACTGATCAAGCTAAATTGACCCTGTTCTGTAAAATAATATACCACTCTTATTAATGCGTTCGGCGATAATAAAATTAATTAAGTTTTATTGTTGGGTCATATGAATGATGACATTGGTCATTCACGCATTAGCTGCGTCCGACGTGTATCCTGTCATTGGCGAGATAGATCTGACCATCGACAAAGCGACGGACCCCTCCCCTTTTCTGTAAATAATACCGCTCTTTATTAATTAATCCGCTGGATATTAGGAAAAATTTATGAAGTTTTAATGTTGGGAATGAAAAGGGGGAGAAGAAGAAGAAGAAGAAGAAGAAGAAGAAGAAGAAGAAGAAGAAGAAGAAGAAGAAGAAGAAGAAGAAGAAGAAGAAGAAGAAGAAGAAGAAGAAGAAGAAGAAGAAGAAGAAGAAGAAGAAGAAGAAGAAGAAGAAGAAGAAGAAGAAGAAGAAGAAGAAGAAGAAGAAGAAGAAGAAGAAGAAGAAGAAGAAGAAGAAGAAGAAGAAGAAGAAGAAGAAGAAGAAGAAGAAGAAGAAGAAGAAGAAGAAGAATATTTAACAAGAGAGAGAGAGAAGGGGAGAGAGGGGAGAGGGAGGGGGGATGGAGAGGGAGTGATCGGTTATAGATGTTACTTGGGCGGGGGGGGGGGGGGGGGGGGGGGGGTTACGAAGAGGGGGAGTTCGGTTAATAAAGATGTAACTGGAAAAAAACCCGGTCTGTTCCTTTATCGACCTTGGGACGGAGTGAATTGACCACTGACCGCGAACCTGACCGCGACCATGACATACTCTAACTACGTATACTTCAATTAAATAAAGTCCATTATTGTGAAGCAGAAAATAAGAAAGAAAGAAACGAATTGATGACCGGAAAGCGATTCTACGAGACTAATTACAAAAGGCTGCTCACTGAGTGGTGTGTTAGCTTTTTAGCGTAATTTATTGTATTCGCGTCAGTTTTTAAAGGGACTTAGTAACATTGTCCAAATCCTCAAAATCCATTTGGAATTCTAGCGGTTCCCTCATACCTTGTTTTATTAATATTAACAATAAAAGCATGGGACAGGTTTCGGTTTTTAAAATTTCCATTTTGTTCAAAAGATATTTACGATTGAAGTGTTCGGAAATTAAATTATCTACGGGACCTTTTCAGCCGTGTACAAAGTAAATGCAATGAGTTAGTGAATATCACTTTGCATTTTCGCTCATTTCTCAGCCAAATAATATCCAATTAACTTGAAATTTTCACACAAAATTACTTTCTGGACATATCAGATCACATCAATACACATTTTATAAACCACGCATCACTTTTTGCGCTTGTCAACAAAGTTACTAGATCCCTTTAAGAATGAACATCCGACTTCATTTTATTAGAATTAATTTCTGATTTTTAAAATATATTGGTCATCAATAAACTGACATGCATTACAAGAATCCTGGGCCAATATTCATAAAATCCAGACCATAAATTTAGTTCCCTTCTGAGCTAATAATTATTGTAGATGCAAGAGCCAAGTTAGTCTTTTGACAAGCCTGTCTCGTCTGAGCTGAGTTGAATGCACGGAACGACTGGACAGCGCGACTAACATGCACACTCTCTTGCCGAGACAGTCTTTTCGCAAATGGAGTGCTCTCCGATGAACTTCTTTTGTTAAGTATTGAATCCCTCTTCCCTACGAGAAGAATCCAATCAGGAAGCCGGGTTATCACGTACTCATGCATTATGCATCTTTTCCCAACGCAACGCATATAGTGCATACATACACTACTTGCGAAAAGGCGCTCGTGGCTTCGCCACTCGCCGGATAGTCTCCACCACGCGTTCAGTCGTTCCTGCAGCTCAGCCATTTAGACGCGATCGCCTTGTTAAAAGGCTAGGGCCAAGTAGGCAACAAGATACCCTTTTAGTTGCTAACAATAGGGTTTAGTTAAAGGGGCCCTGCAACCCAAATGCATGTTGACCTCTGTTCATCTGTATTAGTGTACACATTCAATATTTGTAAACGGTTTGACCCAAATATGTTTTGTATATTTTGTAACATTTTATCATTTATTTGTCTTCATGTTGCTAAGCCCCACCTCCTAAAAAACCATCCAGAGCAAATTCAATTGTTGACCTGCAGTGACATCATTTGTCAATCACTGGTCAGCTACCATGAGATTAACAAAAGATGAAAGTACAAAAAGAACATCCACAGATTAGGCTAATCACAATAGCATCACACGGTTGAATAGAATACCAACTCACACAACTTCAATTACAATAGCTGTTGCTATGTCTGAAGAAAAGCACTGTCTAAGCTATTGCATGGAGGTATGCAGGGCATGCTTTTGTGTGGATGTTCTTCTTGTACTTTCATCTTTTGTTAATCTCATGGTAGCTGACCAGTGATTGACAAATGATGTCACTGCAGGTCAACAATAGAATTTGCTCTGGAGGGTTTTTTAGGAGGTGGGGCTTAGCAACATGAAGACAAATAAATGATAAAATGTTTAAAATTATACAAAACATATTTGGGTCAAACCGTTTGCAAATATTGAATGTGTACACTAATACAGATGAACAGAGGTCAACATGTATTTGGGTTGCAGGGCCCCTTTAAGGTTATGAATACGGGCCCTGATTGCCTATTTTGTGTATAGTTTAGAGCATTATGCTTTTTAAATATTAATTATCGGGTATTCTTTGAGAAAATTCACTTTTCGAAAAAAATCCTATAGACTATATAGGATTTTTTCGACCAGTGAATTTTCTCAAATTTGTTTCTAACTCACTTTTACCTTCATTAATAAAAAGAAATATGCTCGTAAAGGCTAAAAGTTGCGTTCTTGACATCCGTTCATTATTATGAAAATATTTACAAACAAACCATTATTTTGTACAATCACGTGTATAATTTCTCATAAACATAATCTTATCGAGAAATTCAAAACCCTACTGAATTATTTCATAAAATATATCTTCCTTTCTGATCAAAAATTAAAATTAAACGAAAATCAGAGCAATTTACAAATAAAAACTAAAATTCAGCCTTTAAAAAAAAGTTCACAGGCAGATGTATATTTCGTTTTGTAGTCGTTAATTCACCGGAAAGTATAAGCCCCTGTCGGATTATTTTATAGCCTTTTTTGTATTCTACTTGAAATCTGATAAACTTATCATGTTTTTAAGGAAGTACTTTGAATTCGTGCATCGATAACAACCTTTACCTTTTACTTAAACTAAGACCTTTTCAAAGAATCGTTTTGCGTTAAAGGTGCACCTGTAAAACGTCAGATATTGCCCAAAATGACATTTGAGACTTCAATCCTATACCCAAATCATTGTGAGATATGTCTGAATGATGTGTGAACATTTCATTGAAAAAGAACACTGCTTCCGGTTTTAATTCTTAAGAGTTGCAATTCTCTAGAATTGGCATCATTTGGATACACATTTTGCAATTCTTAAGAATTGGCTTTCACCGTGTGAACACGACTAATACAGCAAGCGCATTTGCACAGCTTTTACGCTGAGTGTCTTTAACTTTGCTTTAATGATATTATGGCTTCCCTCTCCTTTCTGATTGGATGCTTGTAAATGAAACAGTATCAGTCATTGGCGCACAGCTGCCTTGTGGGCGTGGCCAAAAGCTTACTAATTTGCATTAAAGGGGACCACCAGGCAAAGGACAACACATTATTATATGTTTTGGTACCGTTTTGTGATATCAAATAGATACCCAACATTTTGCAAAGGGTTGTGTAATTCATAAACAAAGCAATTAATTTCCACCACTTATATACGGAACCACTGCTATTTCCTCGTTCCATACGGGCCAAGCATTTGCGAGTGCGCCAATGCTTTCACGCGTACGTCAATAGATTCCCGGATGATTCATTCGCTCTGCACAGTGCGCTCTGGCTCTGCACGCATATAGTCTACGCAATTCAGACCGCATGAACGCATGGTTGAGAATGGTGATGCGTTTTCCAATTATATATTTTTTTCTGAAAACATATTTTTGTGAACTTGTTGAAGGAATGGAATACTAAAGATGGTACCTTTCTATAATAAGAATATTATTGTTGGGTGGTGGTACCCTTTAAGATCTTCCTAAGTCAACATATTGGAATACCAATTTTGCACTTCCTAAGCACTTCCTAACTTCCTGACTTTGGCAAGAACTTAGGAAGATATTTAGGACAAATATTAGAATACCACCCTTCATTTCAATCTCAAGTGTATAAAAAGGGTGTGGAGAAGAGTAATGATTCTGGGAAATGTTTTCGAGAAACATGGGCGTAATTTACATCTTAAATTTAACGAATTGTTAAATGACGCGAAATCTCCCTTGATGATCTGACCCTATATCATTGAATCCCTTCAAAACGTGTGGCCTAATTAATATTTAAAAAGATGAATAACGGTTTTGAGAAAGTAGCCGAAAACACTATTGATCAATATTGTTGAATAAGTATTTAAATAGGGCTTGTGTGGTAAAATCAGAACCTAAGCATCGTTAGATACAGAAATATCGGAAGAAATCCAATACCCGCCCGTGAAATGTATAAATCCACAGCCCGTTCGCACCTGTCCTCGCCGCTAGCGCTGGACTGGAGATATCGACAAGATGGGGACAAGCCCGTATAGCGAACGCACGCGGTCAATTGTACGTAGCGTTTACGCAATTCCGCGTTGGCGATATCTATCCGCAACAGATCAATTTATAATTTTGCAATTATATAAATTAATAGGGGGTTTCTTGGCCAAATTTGTATAATCCCATATTAGTAAAACTATATTCTCTCACATGGTTGGTAATAAGAGCGTACATTTCATTTTTAGGGGGTGGGGCGTTTCCCACTACTGTCATTCACCTTTAATCCCCTTTCATGCTTGTTATTGCGTTTAGTCCTACTGCCTTCATCTATTAGTCAATCTCAAGTGTATCAAAAGGGTGTAGAGAAGAGTAATGATTCTGAGAAATATTTTCGAAAACATCGGCGTAATTTACATCTTAATTTTACCGAATTGTTAAATGACGCGAAATCTCCCTTGATGATCTGACCCTATATCATTGAATCCCTTCAAAAACATGTGGCCTAATGAGTATTCTTAAATGTTGTCATGCGTCGGAATGCACCACCGTGGATCGCCATTTTGAACTATTATGTTCAGTTGTGTATTTTGTGCGCACTGCGTAATGGGTAATATAACACTGAGCAAGTTTGCATTACGCACAGTTCGCAAGGCTTTTGCAAGATGGCACGTACCGCGCGTCTGATTTACGAATCCGAAATACCGTTGAAGTTACTTTTGTAACAATTAAAGAAAAGCGCCGTTGTTTCAAAGAGGGCGCTTTACATAATTATAGCTATAAAACAGGGACACACCGCGCACTCGATATGTATGTGTTGCATGAGTGTCGTTCTCAGAAATAAAAAGGGAAATGCATTTACATTTTGTCTTGTCTCTTAAAGGGTACCACCTACCACCACCCCAAAATAATATTCTAATAAATGAAAGGTGACATATTTAGTAGTCCATTCCATCAACAAGTTCAGAAAAATATGTTTCCAGAAAAAAAAGAAAACAAAATTGGAAAAACGCATCACCATTCTAAAGCATGCGTTCATGGGTCTGCATGTACGAAGACTACCTTTGTCCAGAGCGAACGAATCGTCTATTGTCTCTAAACGTACGCGTAATTAGAATTGGCGCACTCGCAAATGCTTGGCGCGTACGGAACCATGAAATAATAGTGGTTCCGTAAGAGGTGGTAATTAATTGCATTGTTTATGAATCACACAACCCTTTGCAAAATGTTGTGTATTTATTTGATATCACAAAACGGTACCAACACATATATATATAAGTATGCGTTGTTCTTTGCCAGGTGGTCCCCTTTAAGTCCGGCGCAGACAGACCCGACTCGACCCGACTCGACCCGATCCGACTGGTTTTCAGACGGACCGGCTTCGTGTGTATTGCCTCACGACTCCGATTTTGGGTGCGATTCAACATGTTGAATCGGCCACGACTGAATTGGACCGACGGTGGCTTTCAGTCGGGTCTGGTCGGATTGGGTCGAGTCGGCTCTGTCTGCGCCGGGCTTTAAGCCCTCTGCAGACAGAGCCGACTCGACCCGATTCGACTGGTTTTCATTAGGATAGGCATGCTTGAGGATAGGCTCAGTTTTCAGTGCCTCGCGACACACATTTTGCCAGTTGGGGCCGATTCAACAAGATGAATCGGATCCGACCGACCGTGCCCAACTCTATCCTGATTGAAACCAGTCGGATCGGGTCGAGTCGGCTCTGTCTGCAGAGGGCTTTAGACATGTTTCCCTCTGACACCTATTTCGAGGGCGTGCAAACAGGTCCACTGTCTTCTATAATTATCAAGGCGATTGAATCGCAGCCTCTACCTCTTTTGACAAGGCCTCGCGACTGAGCTGAATGCATGGCATGAACAACTGGCGAACACGAACGCGTCTATCACACGAGCAGCGGCAGAACGCACGGCTGTAGCCTCCTCCTGTGCGCGCGAGAATATTAATCCTTCCCTTTTTCACCGAAATTCAATTTGTTGCTTAGCCTTAGCCCCCGACCGTACGCCTATGAGGAGTATGAGCCGCCTTGACGTATACAAAAGGACGAAAACAATGACAAATCGGCGTTACGCGGGTTCTACTCCGCAATTACAGTTGTAAGGGTACTTGAGTTGTATATCATTAGCAGGTAAGATTGGTCTCAAGTGTTTACAATTGTTCAAGATTCAAAATGCATTTAATCCACCGAAATATGTTGCTTGGCCCCCGACCGTACGCCTATGAGCCGCCTTGACGTATAAAAACAGGACGAAAACAATGACAAATCGACGTACGCGGGTTCTACGAAGGGTATACTTGAGTGGTATATAGCAGGTTAGATTGGTATTAAGTATTTACATTTGTTCAAGATTCAAAATTAACCGAAATTCACCTCAATTTGGTGCTTAGCCCCCGACCTTACGCCTATGAGGAGTATGAACCGCCTTGACGTATACAAAATGATGAAAACAACAACAAATCGACGTTACGTGGGTTTTACTCCACAATTACAATTATGAGGATACTTTAGTGATATATCATTAGCAGGTTAGATTTTTCTCAAATGTTTACAATTGTTCAAGATTCAAAATGCATTTAATCCACCGAAATGTGTTGCTCCCCCGACCGTACGCCTATGAGCCGCCTTTGACGTATAAAAAAGGGTCGAAAACAACGACAAATCGACGTTACGTGGGTTTTACTCCACAATTACAATTATTAGGATACTTGAGTGGTATATCATTAACAGGTAAGGCTGCTCTGAAGTGTTTTCATATTCTCAAGATTCAAAATGCATTTAATCCACCGAAATGTGTTGCTTACGCCTATGAGCCGCCTCGACGTATACAAAATGACGAACACAACGATACATCGATGTTACGCGGGTTTTACTCCGCACCAAAGGCGAGGGGGTTAGGGGGGTTTACACCCCCCCCCCCCCCCCCCTCTTTGCAACTTTTGACGGGTCGCGAGTCCACTTTTTAGC
>JBAMJV010011003.1:0-27740 GCA_037951105.1 Echinarachnius parma | reverse complement strand
GTAGGCATTTATGGATATCGTTGCACAAGAGTGTTGAAAGAAGAAGATATGTTGTGACTTAGCAAATAGATGACAAAGACCATATCAAAGTTCAATTCCATTGATTCTGAATTTAGATTCAGCTCATGTTTCCATACATGAGCTGAAACAATGAATCAACCAGTGCAGATCTAAACAAGAGTGTTGAAATAACAATGAGATATGTTGTGACATGTAGCAAATAGATGACAAAGATCATATTACAGAGTATCTAAGTTCAATTCCATTGACTCTGAATTTAGATTCAGCTCATGTTTCCATACATGAGCTGAAACAATGAATCAACCAGTGCAGATCTAAACAAGAGTGTTGAAAGAAGAATGAGATATGTTGTGACATAGCAAATAGATGACAAAGACCATATTACAGAGTATCATAATATACTACATTATTGTACTACTTATAGTGAAACAATAATCGACTACGAATCAACCAGTGCAGATCGAAATAAGAGTGTTGAAAGAAGAATGAGATATGTTGTGACATAGCAAATAGCTGACAAAGACCATATTACAGAGTATCAAATTTAAATTCTATTGACTCTGAATTTAGATATGTCATACATTATAATTAATAGCATGAACATTTATACAAGTGTTTAAAAACATTGGAGAAATCCTCAATAAAATAGGTAATTTTATATTATGGCATACAAATGTATAAATACAACCTCCCTCCCGCTGAATTTAGTTACGTTTGTGTCGCTAGTGGAACACACACGTCTAAGGTAGTTAGGAATCTTGCTCTGTATAACAATCTTGCTCTGTATAAGGGCAATCCATCCCATGAGTGGAGAATAAATAAATAAATAAATAAACTGTTAGAATTGCAGTTTGCATCAAATAGTTGTTTTACTTACTGCTATTATCAAGGATCTAGTAGTAACTCATTGCTCACATCAAAGTAATTAAGTATCTTAAACTATGGCTGAGCCTGGTAAAAGTGTAGCAAATAGTCTATCTGCCCGTGCAGGGTTTCAGTTAGATGA
Organism: Echinarachnius parma; assembly: GCA_037951105.1. NCBI lineage: Eukaryota > Metazoa > Echinodermata > Echinoidea > Clypeasteroida > Echinarachniidae > Echinarachnius > Echinarachnius parma. The sequence goes on along the minus strand of JBAMJV010011003.1, from coordinate 26,713 downwards.
CTGCAAAGAGTCAGTCAATGATATTGCTAATAACAGCTATATAGAAGAAACCAATAGATATGCAGCAACACTTTACAAACAAACACAACAGCTGTACGATGCTGTTGGAATCAAGATTGCGCATTTAAATTGTGCTTCTATGACAAAGAATATTGATGATATGAACTCTTGTTTGTGGATTGGTAAATCAGATATTGATGTGTTCACGTTAAGTGAAACGCATCTGTGCGATTTAATCGCTGATAGTGAAGTAGCATCTGATGGTTATAAATGTATACGTAAAGACAGGAAAAGAGCGGGAGGAGGTGTTGCAGTGTACATCAAAGATGATCTTGATTTTATCATAAGACCTGATCTAACTGATGATGGTTTAGAAATGCTGACTATTGAGATGAAAGGTACAAATGCAAAGCCGTTCTTCATTGTAACTTGGTATAGACCACCTAATTCTGATTTGAATACATTTCATTTATTTGAATCTGTGCTTAAAAACATCAAAGATATTGGATATGATTGTATACTCATTGGTGATATGAATTGCAACGTAATGCCTGAGCAAAAACCATGGCAAACCAAACATTTGCTTGACATTACCAATAGTTTTGGCTATACACAAGTTGTTAATGATGCTACTAGAGAGTCGATTAAGACCTCTTCAACAATTGATGTAATTTTTACAAATGTAAAAGACAAAATAGACATGGTAGGTGTATTCCCAATATCTTTAAGTGATCATAACCTTGTATATTGTACCTGGGTGGAAAGGTGTTGTCCTGAGCCTACAGGACTAATAGAAAATTTGACAGAAAATGATCCTGCAATCCAATGGGGTGATAAAGAAGAAACCAATGCTGCTAGAGAATGTGAACAATCTGAGAATGATATTAACACGATTACTCGTGAACATGAATTTGATAAACCAGCCCCCCTGAACAGACAAATGCAAAAGAAGGAATCAACTAATAAATGAAAAGATTCTTCAGCTCATTAAAGAAAGAAATTACCAAAAGAGTTTAGCAAAGAAAACATCTTCACCTGATGATTGGAAGAAATATACATCTTTGCGTAATAAGGTCACATCTGAAATACGTAAAAAAAACAAAGAAACGGTAGACCTGCATAGTAGCCATTTATGGATATCGTTGCACAAGAGTGTTGAAAGAAGAATGAGATATGTTGTGACTTAGCAAATAGATGACAAAGACCATATTACAGAGTTTCAAAGTTCAATTTCATTGACTCTGAATTTAGATTCAGCTCATATGTTTCCATATATGTCTTACATGTTATTAAGGAGATATCATCAATAAAATAGGGGTAATTTATATACACAATTAAGCCCCTAGCTCTCTAGTGATGTATTATTCTCATATTTTGTGATTTTCAATGAAATTCTAATTTAACTTTGAATACATATTTTGCAATGGTAGGCAAAGTAATTTCCGAAAAATATTGAACATAACACTGCCTACTATCAAAACACATCTCTTAGCGAATGATTTGGCATAAAACCTTGTAATATATATATGTTTAAAACACTACTTCTGTAAATATTATAAATATGCTGCAAAATACTCAAAACGCTCAAAAATGTTGAAATATTTGTTTTGATAATTGTGAAAGGACAGGCCTCCACTAGCAGGCTAGCAGGCTTTCTGTACTATTCTATTAGTTGTGATTACTTTGTGATTTATGATATTTTTGTAAACTATGTTTGGTAAATAAATTTCATTTCATTTCAAAATAATGGGGAGTCTTGTTTATTGTGAACTTTACATGTTATGTATGGGCGAGTGGTAGGTGTATGGTGGTGACAAGAGTGCTTGTTTGTTTGTAGAACTCTTATTTTGTTTATGTGTGTGCGCATTCTTTTCATGTGAAATGAACTAAAGGCGTGTCTATTAATGAGTATCGAGTGATGTACTTATCAATGAATATAAATTAATATAGCTCTAAGTTGGACCTAACTATTGTGGAAAGCCGTCAGTTTGTTTGGAACAATTTAATAACAGTTCTTTTTAAAAGGTATACATTTTGATAAAAAATCAGTAATCTTTGTTACTATCAAGGAGCCTTGGACTTATTCTTTTGTTTTGTTAAAAGGCTGAAATACTTTTGTACTAATTTGTCTGTCTTTGAATATGTTTTATTCCAAGGAAAAATGGCTTTCCACAATTGTTAGGTCCAACCATGAAGTTGTATCATATTTTTAGCTATATGGGTCCAACTTACAGTTAAGTTTAACTGTTTAACTTATAATCTTTGTGAAACATCCCCCAGTATAGTATTTTCCACTTTGGACTCCCCATAATAGACTGCTGAGAAATAAGACACAGACGTTTAAAGTGGGAAACTTGTTTTTCCCTCGATAATCATATTATGTAGAAACTGCCAAATGATATGTAAAAGGATGACATTGACCAGTTTATCTTGTAATACATTTCGACCTTTAACAGGTTTTATGTGGATAATACCAAACAAATATCACATCTATACACTGTCCATCCGCTTACCTTTTTTGCGCCCAAAATGACACAAGTTCATTATTATACAACTTTGGTAGTTATTAATATCTCTGCAATACGGAATGACCATGTCATTCTTAATCAGTATTACATCCATTTATCTTTAGAATAATAACTGGGCTTAAAACAAACCACAAAATCAGTATGTACCGAGAAGCGCGGGAAACGATCTAGAGAGATATGCAAAAACCAGTAAAGTGGTTTTCCTGCAATGCTATGGTACGTATGCTACAGGTCCATAGCATTTGGAACCACTCGATTTGCATAGATATCTCCCAAATCGAAAATCGCGGAAAACAATAGAGATATGCAAATACCAGTGCAGTGATTTACCCCGCAAATACTATTGGTGCGTTTTGGAGCCGCTCGATGTGCAAACATCACATAGATAACTCCCAAATCAAAAATCGCAGGAATCAAGAGAGATATGCAAATTATAACAGTGAAGGGATTTTCCTGCAATAATATTGGTGCGAGTTAAAGTGCAGGTAACGAGAAAGATATGCAAATAACAGTGAAGTAGTTTTCCTGCAATACTATTGGTGCGTGTTGCAGCAGGTCCAGAGCCTTTGGAGCCACTCGATGTGTATAAATACAGCTCCCTCCCACTGAATTAGTTGTGTTTGTCGCCAGTGACACACACGTCTAATGTAGTTAAGAATCTTGCTCTGTACAACAATCTTGCTCTGTACAACAATCTTGCTCTGTACAACAATCTTGCTCTGTACAACAATCTTGCTCTGTATAACAATCTTGCTCTGTATAACAATCTTGCTCTGTATAAGGGCAATCCAATGAGTGGAGAATAAATAAATAAATAAATAACGATATTATAGTTTGCATCGAATAACCAAGCAATCATTACAACTTTTCCTAAGTTTTTTTTTTTTTATTAAAAAAAAAGTAAGTAGCATAATTATGCGATTATTCAAACAACAACCAAGCAATGTATTTATCATTACTAAGAAAAATTAACCTACAATAATTGATGTATCATTTTCATTTAATGCAGTTTGCATCGAATAACCAAGCAATGCAGTTTGCATCGAATAACCAAGCAATCATTACAACTTTTCCTAAGTTTTTTTTTTTTTATTAAAAAAAAAGGAAGTAGCATAATTATGCGATTATTCAAACAACAACCAAGCAATGTATTTATCATTACTAAGAAAAATTAACCTACAATAATTGATGTATCATTTTCATTTAATTCAAATGTATTTTGTCAATATGCAGCATACAGTTGTTTTACTTACCACTATTAAGCACTCATTGCTCACATCAAAGTAATGAACTATCTTAAACTATGGCTGGGCCTGGTAAAAGTGTAGCAAATAGTCTATCTGCCCGCGCAGGGTTTCAGTTAGATGACTGCAAAGAGTCAGTCAATGATATTGCTAATAACAGCTATATAGAAGAAACCAATAGATATGCAGCAACACTTGACAAACTTGACTGTAAAGAGTCGGTCAATGATATTGCTAATGATCATGTTAACAGCTATATTGAAGAAACCAATATATATGCAGCAGCACTTGACAAACTTGACTGTAAAGAGTCAGTCAATGATATTGCTAATAAAAGCTATATAGAAGAAACCAATATATATGCAGCAACACTTGACAAACTTGACTGTAAAGAGTCAGTCAATGATATTGCTAATAAAAGCTATATTGAAGAAACCAATATATATGCAGCAACACTTGACAAACTTGACTGTAAAGAGTCAGTCAATGATATTGCTAATAAAAGCTATATTGAAGAAAGCAATATATATGCAGCAGCACTTGACAAACTTGACTGTAAAGAGTCAGTCAATGATATTGCTAATAAAAGCTATATTGAAGAAACCAATATATATGCAGCAGCACTTGACAAACTTGACTGTAAAGAGTCAGTCAATGATATTGCTAATAACAGCTATATAGAAGAAACCAATATATATGCAGCAGCACTTGACAAACTTGACTGTAAAGAGTCAGTCAATGATATTGCTAATAAAAGCTATATTGAAGAAACCAATATATATGCAGCAGCACTTGACAAACTTGACTGTAAAGAGTCAGTCAATGATATTGCTAATAACAGCTATATAGAAGAAACCAATATATATGCAGCAGCTCTTGACAAACTTGACTGTAAAGAGTCGGTCAATGATATTGCTAATGATATATAAATCATCTTTATTTATTCAAATCAATCGAATGTTACAAAGAAGGGTTGAAACCCAGGTCCATGGCAGAAGTTGAAAATAAATTCGCATTCTGCAATTGGCAGGGTGAACAGGATAATACATACAGACAGAATAACTGGAACAGTTTACAAATTATTCAAACATACAAATATACAAATTTTCTTACAAATTTATACATGTATGTAACAAACAAATTCTTATTCCATTTTTTTTTAATGACACAAGTGTATTCTATTACTCATTACAACTTTACCTAAGTTTATTTTTTTTAATTCAAAAAAAGGTAAGTAGCATAATTATGCGATTATTCAAACAACAACCAAGCAATGTATTTATCATTACTAAGAAAAATTAACCTACAATAATTGATGTATCATTTTCATTTAATGCAGTTTGCATCGAATAACCAAGCAATGCAGTTTGCATCGAATAACCAAGCAATCATTACAACTTTTCCTAAGTTTTTTTTTTTTTATTAAAAAAAAAGGAAGTAGCATAATTATGCGATTATTCAAACAACAACCAAGCAATGTATTTATCATTACTAAGAAAAATTAACCTACAATAATTGATGTATCATTTTCATTTAATTCAAATGTATTTTGTCAATCATTACAACCTTTCATAAGTTTTTTTTCCAAGAAGCTAAGTAGCTTGATTATAAATCTTAAACTATGGCTGAGCCTGGTAAAAGTGTAGCAAATAGTCGATCTGCCCGTGCAGGGTTTCAGTTAGATGACTGCAAAGAGTCAGCTATCAATGATATTGCTAATAACAGCTATATAGAAGAAAACAATAGATATGCAGCAACACTTGACAAACAAACACAACAGCTTCACGATGCTGTTGGAATCAAGATTGCGCATTTAAATTGTGCTTCTTTGACAAAGAATATCGATGAACTCTGTTTGTGGATTGGTAAATCAGATATTGATGTGTTCACGTTAAGTGAAACGCATCTGTGCGATTTAATCGCCGATAGTGAAGTAGCATGCGATGGTTATAAATGTATACGTAAGGATAGGAATAGAGCAGGCGGAGGTGTTGCAGTATACATTAAAGATGATCTTGATGTTGTGGAAAGAACTGATCTAACTGATGATGGTTTAGAAATAGACTATTGAGATGAAAGGTACAAATGCAAAGCCGTTCTTCATTGTAACTTGGTATAGACCACCTAATTCTGATTTGAATACATTTCATTTATTTCAATCTGTGCTTAAAAACATCAAAGATATTGGATATGATTGTATACTCATTGGTGATATGAATTGCAATGTAATGCCTGAGCAAAAACGATGGCCAACCAAACGTTTGCTTGACATTACCAATAGTTTTGGCTATACACAAGTTGTTAATGATGCTACTAGAGAGTCGATTAAGACCTCTTCAACAATTGATGAAATTTTTACAAATGTAAAAGACAAAATAGGCATGGTAGATGTATTACCAATATCTTTAAGTGATCATTACCTTGTATATTGTACCTGGGTGGAAAGGTGTTGTCCTGAGCCTACAGGACTAATAGAAAATTTGACAGAAAATGATCCTGCAATCCAATGGGGTGATAATGAAGAAACCAATGGTGCTAGAGAATGTGAACAATCTGAGAATGATGAATTTGATAAACCAGCCCCCCTGAACAGACAAATGCAAAAGAAGGAATCAACTAGCAAAAATGAAAAGATTCTTCAGCTCATTAAAGAAAGAAATTACCAAAAGAGTTTAGCAAAGAAAACATCTTCACCTGATGATTGGAAGAAATATACATCTTTGCGTGATAAGGTCACATCTGAAATACGTAAAAAAACAAAGAAACGGTAGGCCTGTACTGTAGGCATTTATGGATATTGCTGCACAAGAGTGTTGAAAGAAGAATGAGATATGTTGTGACATAGCAAATAGATGACAAAGACCATATCAAAGTTCAATTCCATTGATTCTGAATTTAGATTCAGCTCATGTTTCCATACATGAGCTGAAACAATGAATCAACCAGTGCAGATCTAAACAAGAGTGTTGAAAGAATAATGAAATATGTTGTGACTTAGCAAATAGATAACAAAGATCATATTACAGAGTATCGAAGTTCAATTCCATTGACTCTGAATTTAGATTCAGCTCATGTTTCCATACATGAGCTGAAACAATGAATCAACCAGTGCAGATCTAAACAAGAGTGTTGAAATAACAATGAGATATGTTTAGCAAATAGATGACAAAGACCATATTACAGAGTATCAAAGTTCAATTCCATTGACTCTGAATTTAGATGTAATACATTATAATTAATAGCATGAACATTTATACAAGTGTTTAAAAACATTGGAGAAATCCTCAATAAAATAAGTAATTTTATATTATGGCATAAAAATGTATAAATACAGCCTCCCTCCCGCTGAATTTAGTTACGTTTGTGTCGCTAGTGGAACACACACGTCTAAGGTAGTTAGGAATCTTGCTCTGTATAACAATCTTGCTCTGTATAAGGGCAATCCATCCCATGAGTGGAGAATAAATAAATAAATAAATAAACTGTTAGAATTGCAGTTTGCATCAAATAGTTGTTTTACTTACTGTTATTATCAAGGATCTAGTAGTAACTCATTGCTCACATCAAAGTAATTAAGTATCTTAAACTATGGCTGGGCCTGGTAAAAGTGTAGCAAATAGTCTATCTGCCCGTGCAGGGTTTCAGTTAGATGACTGCAAAGAGTCAGTCAATGATATTGCTAATAACAGCTATATAGAAGAAACCAATAGATATGCAGCAACACTTTACAAACAAACACAACAGCTGTACGATGCTGTTGGAATCAAGATTGCGCATTTAAATTGTGCTTCTATGACAAAGAATATTGATGAACTCTTGTTTGTGGATTGGTAAATCAGATATTGATGTGTTCACGTTAAGTGAAACGCATCTGTGCGATTTAATCGCTGATAGTGAAGTAGCATGTGATGGTTATAAATGTGTACATCAAAGATGATCTTGATTTTATCATAAGACCTGATCTAACTGATGGTTTAGAAATGCTGACTATTGAGATGAAAGGTACAAATGCAAAGCCGTTCTTCATTGTAACTTGGTATAGACCACCTAATTCTGATTTGAATACATTTCATTTATTTCAATCTGTGCTTAAAAACATCAAAGATATTGGATATGATTGTATACTCATTGGTGATATGAATTGCAATGTAATGCCTGAGCAAAAACGATGGCCAACCAAACATTTGCTTGACATTACCAATAGTTTTGGCTATACACAAGTTGTTAATGATGCTACTAGAGAGTCGATTAAGACCTCTTCAACAATTGATGTAATTTTTACAAATGTAAAAGACAAAATAGACATGGTAGGTGTATTCCCAATATCTGTAAGTGATCATAACCTTGTATATTGTACCTGGGTGGAAAGGTGTTGTCCTGAGCCTACAGGACTAATAGAAAATTTGACAGAAAATGATCCTGCAATCCAATGGGGTGATAAAGAAGAAACCAATGTTGCTAGAGAATGTGAACAATCTGAGAATGATATTAACACGATTACTCGTGAACATGAATTTGATAAACCAGCCCCCCTGAACAGACAAATGCAAAAGAAGGAATCAACTAACATAAATGAAAAGATTCTTCAGCTCATTAAAGAAAAAAATTACCAAAAGAGTTTATAGCAAAGAAAACATCTTCACCTGATGATTGGAAGAAATATACATCTTTGCGTAATAAGGTCACATTTGAAATACGTAAAAAAAACAAAGAAACGGTAGGCCTGCATAGTAGCCATTTATGGATATCGTTGCACAAGAGTGTTGAAAGAAGAAGATATGTTGTGACTTAGCAAATAGATGACAAAGACCATATTACAGAGTATCATAGTATACTACATTATTGTACTACTTATAGTGAAACAATAATCGAACTATGAATCAACCAGTGCAGATCGAAATAAGAGTGTTGAAAGAAGAATGAGATATGTTTAGCAAATAGATGACAAAGATCATATTACAGAGTATCATAATATACCTCATTATTGTACTACTTATAGTGAAACAATAATCGAACTATGAATCAACCAGTGCAGATCGAAATAAGAGTGTTGAAAGAAGAATGAGATATGTTTGGCAAATAGATGACAAAGATCATATTACAGAGTATCATAATATACTACATTATTGTACTACTTATAGTGAAACAATAATCGAACTATGAATCAACCAGTGCAGATCGAAACAAGAGTGTTGAAAGAAGAATGAGATATGTTTAGCAAATAGATGACAAAGATCATATTACAGAGTATCATAATATACCTCATTATTGTACTACTTATAGTGAAACAATAATCGAACTATGAATCAACCAGTGCAGATCGAAACAAGAGTGTTGAAAGAAGAATGAGATATGTTTAGCAAATAGATGACAAAGACCATATTACAACCTCATTATTGTACTACTTATAGTGAAACAATAATCAAACTATGAATCAACCAGTGCAGATCGAAACAAGAGTGTTGACAGAAGAAGATATGTTGTGACATAGCAAATAGATGACAAAGACCATATCAAAGTTCAATTTCATTGACTCTGAATTTAGATTCAGCTCTAATTTCCCATATAATATGTCAAACATAATATACTACACTATTGTACTACTTAGTTATAGTGAAACAATAGTCAAACTATGAAGTGCAGATCGAAACAAGAGTGTTGAAAGAAGAATGAGATATGTTGTGACATAGCAAATAGATGACAAAGATCATATTACAGAGTATCAAAGTTCAATTTCATTGACTCTGAATTTAGATTCAGCTCATATGTTTCCATATATGTCTTACATGTTATTAAGGAGATATCATCAATAAAATAGGGGTAATTCGTATATACACAATTAAGCCCCTAGCTCTCTAGTGATGTATTATTCTCATATTTTGTGATTTTCAATGAAATTCTAATTTAACTTTGAATACATATTTTGCAATGGTAGGCAAAGTAATTTCCGAAAAATATTGAACATAACACTGCCTACTATCAAAACACATCTCTTAGCGAATGATTTGCATAAAAACCTTGTAATATATATATGTTTTAAAACACTACTTCTGTAAATATTATAAATATGCTGCAAAATACTCAAAACGCTCAAAAATGTTGAAATATTTGTTTTGATAATTGTGAAAGGACAGGCCTCCACTAGCAGGCTAGCAGGCTTTCTGTACTATTCTATTAGTTGTGATTACTTTGTGATTTATGATATTTTTGTAAACTATGTTTGGTAAATAAATTTCATTTCATTTCAAAATAATGGGGAGTCTTGTTTATTGTGAACTTTACATGTTATGTATGGGCGAGTGGTAGGTGTATGGTGGTGACAAGAGTGCTTGTTTGTTTGTAGAACTCTTATTTTGTTTATGTGTGTGCGCATTCTTTTCATGTGAAATGAACTAAAGGCGTGTCTATTAATGAGTATCGAGTGATGTACTTATCAATGAATATAAATTAATATAGCTCTAAGTTGGACCTAACTATTGTGGAAAGCCGTCAGTTTGTTTGGAACAATTTAATAACAGTTCTTTTTAAAAGGTATACATTTTGATAAAAAATCAGTAATCTTTGTTACTATCAAGGAGCCTTGGACTTATTCTTTTGTTTTGTTAAAAGGCTGAAATACTTTTGTACTAATTTGTCTGTCTTTGAATATGTTTTATTCCAAGGAAAAATGGCTTTCCACAATTGTTAGGTCCAACCATGAAGTTGTATCATATTTTTAGCTATATGGGTCCAACTTACAGTTAAGTTTAACTGTTTAACTTATAATCTTTGTGAAACATCCCCCAGTATAGTATTTTCCACTTTGGACTCCCCATAATAGACTGCTGAGAAATAAGACACAGACGTTTAAAGTGGGAAACTTGTTTTTCCCTTGATAATCATATTATGTAGAAACTGCCAAATGATATGTAAAAGGATGACATTGACCAGTTTATCTTGTAATACATTTCGACCTTTAACAGGTTTTATGTGGATAATACCAAACAAATATCACATCTATACACTGTCCATCCGCTTACCTTTTTTGCGCCCAAAATGACACAAGTTCATTATTATACAACTTTGGTAGTTATTAATATCTCTGCAATACGGAATGACCATGTCATTCTTAATCAGTATTACATCCATTTATCTTTAGAATAATAACTGGGCTTAAAACAAACCACAAAATCAGTATGTACCGAGAAGCGCGGGAAACGATCTAGAGAGATATGCAAAAACCAGTAAAGTGGTTTTCCTGCAATGCTATGGTACGTATGCTACAGGTCCATAGCATTTGGAACCACTCGATTTGCATAGATATCTCCCAAATCGAAAATCGCGGAAAACAATAGAGATATGCAAATACCAGTGCAGTGATTTACCCCGCAAATACTATTGGTGCGTTTTGGAGCCGCTCGATGTGCAAACATCACATAGATAACTCCCAAATCAAAAATCGCAGGAATCAAGAGAGATATGCAAATTATAACAGTGAAGGGATTTTCCTGCAATATATTTGTGCGAGTTAAAGTGCAGGTAACGAGAAAGATATGCAAATAACAGTGAAGTAGTTTTCCTGCAATACTATTGGTGCGTGTTGTCAGCAGGTCCAGAGCCTTTGGAGCCACTCGATGTGTATAAATACAGCTCCCTCCCACTGAATTAGTTGTGTTTGTCGCCAGTGACACACACGTCTAATGTAGTTAAGAATCTTGCTCTGTACAACAATCTTGCTCTGTAAACAATCTTACTCTGTATAACAATCTTGCTCTGTACAACAATCTTGCTCTGTACAACAATCTTGCTCTGTACAACAATCTTGCTCTGTATAACAATCTTGCTCTGTATAACAATCTTGCTCTGTATAAGGGCAATCCAATGAGTGGAGAATAATAAATAAATAAATAACGATATTATAGTTTGCATCGAATAACCAAGCAATCATTACAACTTTCCTAAGTTTTTTTTTTTTTATTAAAAAAAAAGTAAGTAGCATAATTATGCGATTATTCAAACAACAACCAAGCAATGTATTTATCATTACTAAGAAAAATTAACCTACAATAATTGATGTATCATTTCATTTAATGCAGTTTGCATCGAATAACCAAGCAATGCAGTTGCATCGAATAACCAAGCAATCATTACAACTTTTCCTAAGTTTTTTTTTTTTTATTAAAAAAAAAGGAAGTAGCATAATTATGCGATTATTCAAACAACAACCAAGCAATGTATTTATCATTACTAAGAAAAATTAACCTACAATAATTGATGTATCATTTTCATTTAATTCAAATGTATTTTGTCAATCATTACAACCTTTCATAAGTTTTTTTTCCAAGAAGCTAAGTAGCTTGATTATAAATCTTAAACTATGGCTGAGCCTGGTAAAAGTGTAGCAAATAGTCGATCTGCCCGTGCAGGGTTTCAGTTAGATGACTGCAAAGAGTCAGCTATCAATGATATTGCTAATAACAGCTATATAGAAGAAAACAATAGATATGCAGCAACACTTGACAAACAAACACAACAGCTTCACGATGCTGTTGGAATCAAGATTGCGCATTTAAATTGTGCTTCTTTGACAAAGAATATCGATGAACTCTGTTTGTGGATTGGTAAATCAGATATTGATGTGTTCACGTTAAGTGAAACGCATCTGTGCGATTTAATCGCCGATAGTGAAGTAGCATGCGATGGTTATAAATGTATACGTAAGGATAGGAATAGAGCAGGCGGAGGTGTTGCAGTATACATTAAAGATGATCTTGATGTTGTGGAAAGAACTGATCTAACTGATGATGGTTTAGAAATGCTGACTATTGAGATGAAAGGTACAAATGCAAAGCCGTTCTTCATTGTAACTTGGTATAGACCACCTAATTCTGATTTGAATACATTTCATTTATTTCAATCTGTGCTTAAAAACATCAAAGATATTGGATATGATTGTATACTCATTGGTGATATGAATTGCAATGTAATGCCTGAGCAAAAACGATGGCCAACCAAACGTTTGCTTGACATTACCAATAGTTTTGGCTATACACAAGTTGTTAATGATGCTACTAGAGAGTCGATTAAGACCTCTTCAACAATTGATGTAATTTTTACAAATGTAAAAGACAAAATAGGCATGGTAGATGTATTACCAATATCTTTAAGTGATCATTACCTTGTATATTGTACCTGGGTGGAAAGGTGTTGTCCTGAGCCTACAGGACTAATAGAAAATTTGACAGAAAATGATCCTGCAATCCAATGGGGTGATAATGAAGAAACCAATGGTGCTAGAGAATGTGAACAATCTGAGAATGATATTAACACGATTACTCGTGAACATGAATTTGATAAACCAGCCCCCCTGAACAGACAAATGCAAAAGAAGGAATCAACTAGCATAAATGAAAAGATTCTTCAGCTCATTAAAGAAAGAAATTACCAAAAGAGTTTAGCAAAGAAAACATCTTCACCTGATGATTGGAAGAAATATACATCTTTGCGTGATAAGGTCACATCTGAAATACGTAAAAAAACAAAGAAACGGTAGGCCTGTACTGTAGGCATTTATGGATATCGTTGCACAAGAGTGTTGAAAGAAGAAGATATGTTGTGACTTAGCAAATAGATGACAAAGACCATATCAAAGTTCAATTCCATTGATTCTGAATTTAGATTCAGCTCATGTTTCCATACATGAGCTGAAACAATGAATCAACCAGTGCAGATCTAAACAAGAGTGTTGAAATAACAATGAGATATGTTGTGACATGTAGCAAATAGATGACAAAGATCATATTACAGAGTATCTAAGTTCAATTCCATTCACTCTGAATTTAGATTCAGCTCATGTTTCCATACATGAGCTGAAACAATGAATCAACCAGTGCAGATCTAAACAAGAGTGTTGAAAGAAGAATGAGATATGTTGTGACATAGCAAATAGATGACAAAGACCATATTACAGAGTATCATAATATACTACATTATTGTACTACTTATAGTGAAACAATAATCGACTACGAATCAACCAGTGCAGATCGAAATAAGAGTGTTGAAAGAAGAATGAGATATGTTGTGACATAGCAAATAGCTGACAAAGACCATATTACAGAGTATCAAATTTCAATTCCATTGATTCTGAATTTAGATATGTCATACATTATAATTAATAGCATGAACATTTATACAAGTGTTTAAAAACATTGGAGAAATCCTCAATAAAATAGGTAATTTTATATTATGGCATACAAATGTATAAATACAACCTCCCTCCCGCTGAATTTAGTTACGTTTGTGTCGCTAGTGGAACACACACGTCTAAGGTAGTTAGGAATCTTGCTCTGTATAACAATCTTGCTCTGTATAAGGGCAATCCATCCCATGAGTGGAGAATAAATAAATAAATAAATAAACTGTTAGAATTGCAGTTTGCATCAAATAGTTGTTTTACTTACTGCTATTATCAAGGATCTAGTAGTAACTCATTGCTCACATCAAAGTAATTAAGTATCTTAAACTATGGCTGAGCCTGGTAAAAGTGTAGCAAATAGTCTATCTGCCCGTGCAGGGTTTCAGTTAGATGACTGCAAAGAGTCAGTCAATGATATTGCTAATAACAGCTATATAGAAGAAACCAATAGATATGCAGCAACACTTTACAAACAAACACAACAGCTGTACGATGCTGTTGGAATCAAGATTGCGCATTTAAATTGTGCTTCTATGACAAAGAATATTGATGAACTCTTGTTTGTGGATTGGTAAATCAGATATTGATGTGTTCACGTTAAGTGAAACGCATCTGTGCGATTTAATCGCTGATAGTGAAGTAGCATGTGATGGTTATAAAGATAGAAACAGAGCGGAAGGAGGTGTTGCAGTGTACATCAAAGATGATCTTGATTTTATCATAAGACATGATTTAATGAATGATGGTTTAGAAATGCTGACTATTGAGATGAAAGGTACAAATGCAAAGCCGTTCTTCATTGTTACTTGGTATAGACCACCTAATTCTGGTTTGAACACATTTCATTTATTTGAATCTGTACTAAAAAACATCAAAGATATTGGATATGATTGTATACTCATTGGTGATATGAATTGCAATGTAATGCCTGAGCAAAAACGATGGCCAACCGAACGTTTGCTTGACATTACCAATAGTTTTGGCTATACACAAGTTGTCAATGATGCTACTAGAGAGTCGATTAAGACCTCTTCAACAATTGATTTAATTTTTACAAATGTAAAAGACAAAATAGACATGGTAGATGTATTACCAATATCTTTAAGTGATCATTACCTTGTATATTGTACCTGGGTGGAAAGGTGTTGTCCTGAGCCAACAGGACTAAGAGAAAATTTGACAGAAAATGATCCTGCAATCCAATGTGGTGATAATGAAGAAACCAATGGTGCTAGAGAATGTGAACAATCTGAGAATGATATTAACATGATTACTCATGAACATGAATTTGATAAACCAGCCCCCCTGAACAGACAAATGCAAAAGAAGGAATCAACTAACATAAATGAAAAGATTCTTCAGCTCATTAAAGAAAGAAATTACCAAAAGAGTTTAGCAAAGAAAACATCTTCACCTGATGATTGGAAGAAATACATATCTTTGCGTAATAAGGTCACATCTGAAATACGTAAAAAAACAAAGAAACGGTAGCCCTGTACAGTAGCCATTTATGGATATCGTTGCACAAGAGTGTTGAAAGAAGAATGAGATATGTTGTGACATAGCAAATAGATGACAAAGACCATATTACAGAGTATCAAAGTTCAATTCCATTGATTCTGAATTTAGATTCAGCTCATAATTCCATATAATATGTCATACATAATATACTACATTATTGTACTACTTATAGTGAAACAATAATCGACTATGAATCAACCAGTGCAGATCGAAACAAGAGTATATCGAGCTATATCATTATTCAGCATATTAAAAAAAAGTATCATTAATGGCTTTTGACTAATATCAATATTTCCTTTTAAAATTTTATAAAATTCAAGTGTATTTTATTAATCATTACAACTTATAAGTTTTTTTTTTTTACTCCAAGAAGCTTAATAGCAATTCATTCAAACAACAACAATAAAACAATGTACTTAACATTTTCCTGAATAAGTAACCTACTGTACAATTAATATTTCTGTTTGGTGGCGTGCCTATCTATAGAGCTCTACATATACTAATATACTAATAAACTATGAATCAACCAGTGCAGAACGAATCCAGAGTATACTGAGCTATATCATTATTCAGCATGAGAAGTATCATTAATGGATATTGGCTAAATATTAACAAATCAACAAAGTATCATTTCATAAACAATAACTCTTTATAGCTGTATTTGTGCTATATATGTCAATATTCAATAAGTAAGAAGTGTCATTAATGTTGACAAAATATATTGTTATTACCTTTCAAAAAATCTTAATTACTATATATTAAACATGTGAATCAAGTTCAAAAATAAAAGGCTACATAATGAGAGGGTGTTGAGAAACACTTGATTAAGTTAAGTACTTCTACATGTTAAGCATTCGTGCATCATATTGAAAATGCGCATTTAAATAATGCTGACTATATTGAATCTATATTGAAGAAACCAATATATATGCAGCAGCACTTGACAAACTTGACTGAGAGAGTCGGTCAATGATATTGCTAATGATCATGTTAACAGCTATATCTACTACATTTATGACCCCAAATTGTTTTATTTTAGCTCTAGTTAAATGCTAATTTTGTGTTTTTCACATCTTGTTAAATGTACATGTTCATCTTGGTCTTTTTTTATCTTTAACTTTGAAAAACAGTTTTGAGACCTCACAAAGGTGATTAAGGTAATGAGTTATAGACAAGGCAATGATAAAGGCGTAAGGCGCACTTTTTTTCCGAATTTGTTTTTGGGACACCCTGTAGTCATGTTCGCTGTGTATTACACTGGTCTAGGCCATGACAAGAGCTTGATGTGAGGGGAACATTTATCAACATATACCTTTTTCCTACATAAATGATAGTGGTTAGCAAAACAAAAACAAAAAAAGTTTTTTAAGCAGTTACACTGAGCACTACTAATTGATTATTCAAATGTTCATGAGTAGCAGCACTCATTTAATATTCATTTTTCTCATTAAAAAAAGTTATTAATGAATTTTGTATTTTGAATATTTAATGAGCATTGTTATCTAATGAATATATGAATATTCATGAGCAACAGTGTTATTGCTCAATGTGCAATTTTTGTAATAACCACTGTTTTATTTGAGAAAATGTATATATGTGGATGAATGCTACATTAAACATTAAAGGGATAGTTGAGTTTTGGTAGAGAGGGCGCTAGACTACTTTTTTTTTTGTGAGGTAATGAATAACTGAGTGTAAAATTTGAAAGAGCATAATATTTAAATAATAAAATCATCTTTGTTTGATTAAAATCGGTTCAGAGACGGCTGAAATATCCATAAATATAACTATTTGTAATAAACCTGGGGCCCCAGGTTTATTAGAGAATTTTGAACCAGCCGTTAAAAATTCAAAAAAATGCTTCCTCTTTTCAAAAAGTTACAAAATAGGTATTTAAATAGTTGTTGGTTATTTATCTATCTAATCACTATTTCAACAAAGCATCACATGCACAATATTTTATTCAAAATGGTTGAAACCGATGAGTGTTTAGAGAGCGCCCTCTTACGTTTTAACGGCTGTTTATGAATGATAACATGATCTTTACTACGTCATTTGTAATTTTGTGTTCCTTTTTAGTTGTAACAATTAGTTTGTAATGTAATGATGCAGGTTTTGTTTACTAAAATTCAGTTTCACCAAAACTGTACTCTCCTTACCAGAACTCAACTATCCCTTTAAGCCCTTGTCATGCCCTAGAACAGTGATGTTAGCATTCCAACAGCACTACAGGGTGACTAAAAAAAATACAGGGTGTCTTTAGAGAGTTGGGGGTGCGCCTTATACACGAGTGCGCCTTATACACAGAGTTTTACGGTACACAATTTTGAACAACAACAAATGCTAAGTTTAATAACATATTAATTTGGTTAGATAATAATTGTAAAGATTTCCTCTAATAATTAATAGGAAAGAAATATTTTTCAACATCTGTCTTATCATATCTGTTTTATAGTGAATTACCAATAATCCTGCCCCCATTCAATCACATTTAGAAGGAAAAAAATGTATAACAGATTTGTTTGTCTGTTTGCTACTTTGCTTTGGGGGAAAAAAGATAAGAAGAAGATAAATCCTTCCCCATAGACTTTGTACACAACCCACCCGGTTCCCGTAGTCGAGGGGTTAAACTATCCTAAATTGTTTAAGGATGCCCTAATGAGTTTGACATTGCACGATGCCATTGGATGCAATCTAATCGAATAAGGGGTGCTAACTGTTAAACCTTGGATGCATTCAAAACTGGGGTGTTAAATTAGAAAATACTTATTACAAGATTACCTTCCAATTTTGTCCCATGAAGGTGATCCTATTTACTATAAATGGTTTATTTATTAGTAAAGAATAGAGAAAAGGACTGTTGAAGACGTGAAGACTACATGTACTTATCTACTACATTTTTGGCAAAGGCGAATGTGATAAATTACAGACATAACAATACAAATAAAAACTTGAAATAGTACACATTTATGATTCATTATGCATAGTAAACAAATATACCATGCACTGAGAGCCTCTAGTTGAAATTATGGATTCCGAGGTGACAGGAAAAGCACTATGTTCTGAGGGTCGTAGACCCGAAGAACATAGTGCTTTTTCTGTCACCGAGGAATCCATAATTTCACTAGTGGCTCGAAATAGTGCATGATATATTTGTTTTATATCCTTCGCATAATCATAATCATCGCAAAAATAAATGATTTCAATTAAATTAAAGAAAAATATAAAGAAAAACAAAACATTGATCATGGAACCATCACTGGACTGACAATGTTCTGTTTGTGACACTGACCCCCTTTGCGCAATAGTCCTAGCGCAGAGCGCGTATTGCGCTATCTTTCCATTCATGGTTACGCGCCTTAACAACTAATGCGCACCCAAATGCAAAACGCGCGCATCAAAGTGAATAATTAACCTGCTTTACATACTACACACGTGTAATTGTATGGAGAAAATTGTTATTCGGACATTACACATACAGCTAGTGCAGTGCACACCGCGGCCGATTGTTAAGTGTCACGACCCAAAAGGACAATGATGTACAATGTGCACCATTGTCGTAATTTTTTAATTCGAATACCCCTACGTTATACATGAAATGCATCTCTAGAATATTCTTTGGAACTTATTGATATTCACGGGTGAAAATATGCTGTATTTCTTTTTAAATAACTCTTTGAGAAATCTCGTCGAGCATCTTTCGCAAGCTCAAACAAGACCTCTGCTCGCAGGGAAGTTCTATAACACGCATCTCTATGGGCTCAATATGATCACCCGGCATCTATGACGTCATTCATGGAATAGCATTTACTATTCCATGAATGACGTCACGCATAGCACATTTTCTCCATGGGCATTACTATGTTTGGTCACATGACGCTATGTAGACCAATCACTGAACAGGATTTCATTCATGTAGGATATAATGTGGTTTATTGTGATAGCCCTTGTATTGTACCAACTACTTGATGTACAGGAAATTACCCCAATTAATGCTTAAAATTATTAGTTGTGAAATATAAGCATTGTTCAAACATTCAACAACATCATTTAAAAATGTATTATTATTTATGTAATTGTTACAATTTCTCTTGTACTTATATATAAAATGAATAACAATTTTGAGATTGAGTAGATAAGTACACAAATACAAAATATTAAGTTCACATATCCTCAGTAATGTGTCATGTTATCAAAAATAATATTTCACAAAATGAATAAAACAAACGCACGGTAGGAAAGAAATGTCAAGAACAAATGTCAAGAGTGGATTGCACTCCTACAAGAAAGAACGACTGATCTCTGCGGAATACTAATATGACAAACGTTTTGACAATGGATTGGGGAAAAGATTGATTTATATTTTTGTTTGTGTTTGTTGTTGTTCTTTTTTACTGGCCCTGGGGCTATTTTAAGACCATTATCGAGCCATTTTGGTTTATAATTTTGTGACGTCATCTATAAATCAATGTAGCAAAATACTGGTGTATATAGCTGCTTGAATCATAGGTGACATTCTTAATCCATCAATGTGTGGATAAAGTTTAAATCAACAAACATGTCAAAAGTGTTCTCCTCAGCAAAAATCATAGATAGTTGATACATATGTAGCTCAGCTAAAGCCAAGGTAATAATGCTCTGGGTGCTTTGGGACTTTGGTGATAATGCGCTATATAAAAATGGATATTATTCTTATATGTTATGTACATGTGTGCAAAAATAGATCTCTACGATTCAACAATTTATAGTTTTTACAAGTAAAAAGGGAACCAAAAAAATAGAATGACGTTCGTGACAAAATGTCAAGCACCCCCGTGTTGTTTCATCTGAAATAGGATCCTGCAGCCACTGATGGCCCAATCTGCCTGGCAAATTATCTCCTGAGCAGGCCGATCACCATGTCAGTGTTTCTACTTTAAAGGGACTTGGTAACATCGTCCAAATCCTCTATCTCTTTCTCTTCCTCCCAACCGCCACTCTCCTTTTCTTAGTTATACCACAGAATGCATCACTTGAGGCTGCTGAATACATATTCTGATCTATCACTGGTCTCTCATCCCCACCCCACCCCCAATACACACGCACACACACACACACATTCATTAACACACTCACTCTCAACCCCCCCCCCCCCCCCCCACAAAAAAAAAAAACATGATCCGTTCTTCAACTAACAAAGAGAAACAAGGCTTCATAAATTTTGCTCTTTTCCCTAACAACCTCAGATAACCAAGGATAATACTATAATCCAATAATTATTATGTACTACAACAGAAATTAGTGGCATTTGATCCTTCAATCTTGTAATAAGTGACACATGAGTGTCCTTACGGTATGCACGTTCTGAGTTGAGATTAGAAAAGCATGTTGTGATTCCTGCCAATAGATGACAGTATTCAAGTTCTCCTTTTTAGTAATTAAAAGCCATATATCATAGACATCCCTTTCCATTGCATTTGCTCGTTCAGAGTTGAGATCAGGAAAGCATGCTGTGATTCCTACCAATAGATGGCAGTATTCAAATTTTCTTTTCAGAGCCATAATACATCATTCATTCTGAGTTGAGATAAAAAATAAAGCATGTTGTGATTCCTGCCAACAGATGGCAGTATTCAAGTTGTCCTTTCACACATGATAGGGATGGTTGAATAACATTTTTAAAAGGGTTTTCCTGCCGGCATTCATCAATATCCGTTTCAGGACAGGACACTTGCTTGTCCTTTTAGTCTTCTATTTGTTTTTTTACTTCACAAAAGTATACTCACAGAAACAATGCATGTACCCACAATTCACACAAAAATCAGAAACAACATCAGCACAAAACTAACTGAATATCACTCAAGTGCACACCAGAGACACAGACACATGTGAACACAAGAACCTTTAGAGGCATCCACATAAAACACAAATTATGTAAACAAACCAAATGAGACACACAGATATATACAGTGACACAAATAGACAAATCGCTCTGGGGCATTAAGGACTTACCGAGTTTGCGAGCTCCAGAAAGTTAGCTCCACCCCCAGCCGCGGTGGCGCTGTCCATCAGCTTCTGTAGGAACGTGCCGGGCTCAGGACTGAGGTCTCTGGCACCGGAGTCCCTTTCCCAGCTATCACGGGCCGTGGAAGATGCTCCTGAAATATTCAAGTTAAAGATTTGGCATTTAAATTTCAAACTTCTTCCATAATTTTGGTTAGATTAACTGCATTGTTAACTTCTGTAGGAACATTTCCGGCTTGGGACAGAGGTCCCTGGCCCCGGAATCCTGTTCCCTTCTGTTCCAGGCCGTAGAAGACGTCCCTGAAATAAGGGACATCAAGATTTTGCATTGATAATTAAATATCGTACTTTTGATAAGATCAAAATCAGTGGGATTGTTCCCGGCTCAGGACTGTTCCCAGCTCGGTACTAAGGTTGCTGGCACAATCACTAGCAACAACTTTAAATATAATTTGTATCTCCCTTTAGATCAAATGTTTTTCTTCAGTATATTAAAAAATCCAGGCATTGATTGGTACTCTGCTGGTATATATAAAGAAAAAAATCAACATAGAAATGTGATGTTTTAAAGAATACCATACCATCAACAGTAAAATATTAACAACTTTTATACAAACATCCCCCAGTCAAAGTCAAATGTCAAAATTTACATCCTGGACAAAAGTATGGATGAGTCTTTGTTACAGGAAACAGGGTGATGGCTCAGGGTCCACCGCTGTCTCTCTCTTTTTTTCACCTTCTTCCTTTTCTCCCCCCTTCACCCCTATTTCTATCTCTTCTCTCTCATATACATACTTATTTCTCTATCTATCTCTACTCCCCTCTTTTTGTGTTTCTCTCTCACACACATTTGTTATCTACCTTTCTCCTATCTACTTTTTATCTTTCATATTTCCCATCTCCACCCCCTCCTCCTCCCTCTCTGTTCTCCCTCTCCCCTACTTCCCACATCTCTCTCTACCCTCTCAGAGTGATTTCTTTATATAACTTTCTCCTCTCCCGCCTATGTCTGTCTTATTTTCAAACTTTTTTTCTACCTAGATGTATATCTCCCTAGAGCTCTTTTAGTCATTTTATCTCCCATCTTTCAAATCTCCCCCTTATCCCACCACTCCCTCTCTTCCCCTCCCCCTCTCTTCATCCTCCTCCATCCCCTTTCTCACTCTCTGTTGCCCCTCTTACTCTCTATTCCAATCTTCCAATCAATTTCTGTCTAGATACAAGTCAAAGTCAACTCCCTCCAATATCAACAGGGACATATTTGGTTTATCCTGGGGTCACATACCAATGACTTGGGGAGAAAACAAACACGCTCAGATTGTGCTAACAGCAGGATTTCTGGCTAAAGTTTTTTAAACCTAAAAATGAACCCGGTTTTTTATCATTTGTCTGGCCTTTAATTGGGTAACAAGAACTCCAACTCTATATTCTCTGGAATTCTACAGAATTTACAAAATATTCAAGACTATGTTAGATACGCAGGGCATACATTATTTTAAGATTTATAATGAGTAGATGGATGACACGTCTCATGCCCAAATAGAGCGCTGTAATAATTCTGGTTTTAAAAAACACAGATTTCTGGCTCAATTTTTAACCCCAAAATGAAACCGGTTGTCATTTATCGGGCCTTTAATTGGTTCACAATATCTCCAACTCTAGGGTCTAGGGAATTTATATCTAGATGTTTTCTAAGTTCTGAAACTTAAAATTACCCAAAGAAAACATTATACTGAAGATTTGTTTGTTAATGAGTAAAAGATGACATGTTTTATGCCCAAATAAAGCTCCTTAACCTGTTCCCTTGAGATTCTGTAATCCCCATGACCACCAGTACAGGTACTTGGTTAATAATTCTGGAAACAGTGCATTCTGGCTCAATTTTTAACCTAAAAATGAACCCGCTTTATTTAATATCATTTATCGGGCCTTTGATAGGTTCACATGAACTCAACCTCTATGGTCTTGGGAATTAATCAAAATGTTTTCTATGTTCTAAAATGTTCTGAAATGTTGTGATATGTAAAATGTAATATTCTTTTTTTTTATTTGAATATAAATGACAGGACACCATAGATTTGACTTAACAGACAAGACGATGCAGCCCCCCTAGAGCGATGTGTTTTCTCTCATCACTTTTCACCTCCCCCATGGAGAAGTTTTCTCAACAAGAAACAGAGATCTTGGCAGATTACGACCACTTATCATATTAATTCAACAAGTTGACTTTGACAAGCAAAACAAAGCAGTACTACACAATATTATAACACTGAGCCAGTGTGAATTTCACACCATGCACAAAGGCATTCGCAAAGGAACATGCCCTCTCTAGTATATCTTTCGTAAAACTGCAAATCATTACTATCTGCCAGCTGCCAATTTCATGCAGTTAAAGTTTCCTAAATACATTTACCTGATCTCTAAATAGCCTAGATTTCAAGTTTCTTATCATTTAGTGAACGATAAAATCAAACTAGTCTCACCTAAACTATTATCACTGCTAGCCGGCCAGGAGCCCAGGCGTCCGCTACAGGGTTCCAGACTCGAGTTACTGCCCATTTTGGGGGAGCCCGCCCTCTCTAGTCGACCTCTGAACAGCTCGTCACTGCAGCCGCTTCCAATGCGCGTTTCCCGACTGTGCCCACCATAGGAATACATTCCTCCACCTCTGTCTCTATCTTTTAGTGTTGCTATAGTGGGAGAAGCGTCGTCATGAGAGGGACTCGAAACAATCTCGGCACGGAGCTTTCGCTGGCGACCTCTGAACAACTCGTCACTGCAGCCGCTGCCGATGCACGTCTCTCGACCGTAAGAAAACAATCCTCCTCCATCACCTCTTTCTCTATCTCCTATTGTGGCTCTACTGGGAGAAGCGTCTTCGGGAGAGGGGCTGGAGACGATCTCACCGCGCAGCTTTTGCTGGCAATGCATGAACTCGTCGAATGAGACGCGGCCGTGGCGGTCGGCCCCGAGCTGCACCATGAGGTCGTGGACGGACTCCTCCATGTTGAGCTCGCGACACATCAGCAAGATGTCCTGACTGCAGAAGAAAAGAAGAAAAGAAATAATCAAAAATATTTTAACCAGTTCCCTTCAAGAATTAATGCCCATTTTTTTGCGAGCCCGCCCTCTCTAGTCGACCTCTGAACAGCTCGTTAGTGAAGCTGCTGCCAATATGTCTCTCCTCCATCATGAGCTCACTTCACATCAGCAGGATGTCCTGACTGCAGATGAAAAGAAGAAAACAAAAGTTTATCGTTAGCGCCATTTACTTTCACAACCAACAATGTACATTAACATTATTATTATTTTCACATATTTACAAATTACAAATGCACAAAAAGAAAAACACTCGATGGAAAAATCCTCCAAAATAACCTTCTACATGTATTAAACAAGAATCCGTGAAATATGGACAATAGTCTATATAGTGCGCATATATCAGAGGCCCATTTCATGAAAGTCTTTTAACTATGTTTGTACACAATCTTGGTATAACTTTGACATTTATGGCAACACGTGTTGCATGAAAGCGTCTGTGCTATTTGATACTTCCAACCTTGTCCTTTGTGATCAGAACAAACGCCATCCGCATATCCGTAGATCAGTCACAGTCACGTGACAGTTAAGACGGCCCTAGCTAAGAGCCTTTCATGAAACAGCTAGGCCCCTGTTTTCTTTTCCCCGTCTCAAAGGGGGAGGTGGAGGGGGAAGAGCAGGGAAGTTTTAGTCCTAATGGAGTGTGGTCATTCAATACTGCATCTCATTAATGTTATGAGCATAATTCATCATCCGGTATCATGGACCTGGCAGCTTGCCCAGAGGGCCATGCACTTAATACCAGTGTAGCGTATGCCGCCGTAACATTGACAAAGAAAATATATATGCACTCCTTTTCTCCTAGCTGTTCCAGAAATTACAAATTTTAATGACTGAAATATTTCACCATCTCGTGTCATGGACTTGGCAATTATGGCCCGGAGCACCATTCACGTAATACCTCTGTAACTTACGCCGTCGCAACATTGACAAAGAAATGTGATGCAAATTTTGTCCTTCTCCATATTCAAGAGATTATCAATATGATAAATAAATGTTATGGACATACACCATCTATATAGCGGGTCGTAGACCTGTCTGTTAGCCTTGAGCATTATTCATCTAATAGCACATGTAACGAATGCTGCCACAAAATTGACATTTAGAAATTTGATGCAAATTTTGTCCTTCTCCATTTTCAAGAGATTATCAATATGATAATGTATGTTGCGGACATAATGCAAGTTCACCATCTATAGCGGGGCAAGGACCTGACCGTTAGCCGTGAGCGCCATTCACTTGATATAAGTGTAACACATGCTGCCACAACATTGACAAAGAACTTCCTCTAATTCCCCCTTTTATATAGCATATTTTATAGAGCGCCATGTATCTAGATGCCCTATTCAGAGGCACATTATTACCCTCGGTCATCAGGTACAGTTCATCCCGCACAATTATCTTGCGCACCATCTTAACTCCCAGGGGAGCATACTAGCTACTTTAATACTAGCCCAAGCTGCCCTACTATATAGGGCGCTAGAGGCTAATTTAACACCCGACCAAGTACCCATTTTTACTCCAGGGCAGAGAGCAGCAATGTGAATTAAACGCCTTGCTGGAGGACATAAAATGCCGGGGCATCAATTGGGTTCGAACTCGGGTCCTGAGATTGGAAGTCAAGCGCTTATCCGACAACACGTCTTCATAATTTATAATTTGATCCGATCCGGGATACGCCCACTGGATAAAACATGTTTGCATTACCACCCATCTCGTCCATCCATCAACGACAATGGACTTCAACTGATGATGAACCTACATGTACACGTACATGTAGCAAATGGAAATATTGTTGAATTATGTATTCATGACCAAATAATTGCTTCACTTTACAGTAGGCAACAGTTTTAACACCCATTTTTTTGTTACAGTGTTTTGCAAGCCGCCAGCCAGTCCAGCAATCAACCCGGTGATGAAGCCAAGGGTGCACCCCCTTCCCAAACTCATATTTGTATCCCCCCCCCCCCCTCCCATTTGTTGTTGTTTTGCAAGCAGCAAGTCTATACAGCAATTAACCCAGTGTTGAAGCTGAGGATGCAATCCCTCCACCCCGCCCCCCCCCCCCAATCCCAACTTCCCAAACCCATTTCCTTATCCTCCTCACTGCCCCCCCCCCCCCCCTCTCTCTCTCTCTTCCACAT
>JBAMJV010011002.1:0-33458 GCA_037951105.1 Echinarachnius parma | reverse complement strand
CCTTTTTACTGCAATGAAAAGAACAGATGAACGAACAAATCTTTGTCGTAACCCCTCCCCCTGCCATCATTGTGGGTGAACATCAATGCATATTATTATTATAGCGTTATATTCATGTATCTATTTACACAAATCAAAGGTACACAAGAATACATATTAAATAATATTACATAATACATACATTATATAGATAAACAAATAGGTAGTAAGATGTTGTACAAAATATATAAATGTAGCTTATCGTAATACATAATTAAATACTTTATCAGTAATAATTCTCAATCTGTTTCAACGATGGTTGTTATTCGTAACGTGAACCGAGGGTCTTTATTAATAATACATGTTTAATCAATATCATTGTCACTATTCATAATGTACAAGATGGGTCACACGCACAGCGTCGCTGCTGATAATATCATAAAACTGCATTGAAAAACAACAGGAATACGAACATATTCTAAATGAACCATCGTATTTTAATACATTATAAAAACGCATGTCAATAGCGACATTTATTAATAACTGCACTCTCTTTAGATAATAAATACAAACTAAGGTAATCATGAATAGTGACCTCTCCCTAACATTATGACAAGCTATCTCATATAAAAATGTTCTTTTCCCAGTGTATGTATAGCGATGCCCTTATGCTATAATGTTGGATTATGAACTGCGGTCCTCCAGTATAATTATTTTTAAAACAAATTTCTGACGTACAAATTCTTTGAAATAAGAAGAAAAAATACGTTAAAAGATTAAATAGCCAAGCGTCAGGTCATGGGGCTGGGTGGCATTTATTCAAGTAATATGTAAGTTCTGACTTGCTCTGACTTGATATTAATTGCAACTTTTACATTCGATTACAACTCGTTGAGCAACACTCCCCTAGTCTAACAGTCGTATTTTGAACAGTTGGAGCTCGTATTTTCCCATAAATCGGCCAGTGATTGAACATTTGCTGCGTCTCTTGGATGGTGACAATAAGGGTAGTCCCAGAAGTAACCAAACAACCAAACAAACAACCACAAATAAAAACAACTCACATAAATTGCGTAATGATTAACGAAGAATGTTATCTATCTTGACTGCTATTTTTTATACCTTTTACAAATAACTGCTAGTTGAGAATGATATTATTTATTGTTTCGATGAGTTTTGTTTAGGGTACAGGTATTACCTTGAGTGTTGCGAGCAGTGTGAGATACGGACGGTTGTCACCAATGAGCATGCAATCACTGATCTCTGGTGTCTTCTTGATTGCTTCTTCGACGGAACCTGGATGAATCGTAACCGCATCTGCAGTCGTAAATTTGTCTATAAAACCGAAATAAAAACAAAAATATGCAACGAAAAATATGATCTACGCCATAATTAGTTCGCGTACATACATTTTCGCGAATCGGATCTTTACAGTTTCGCGAGTAGTTAAATTTGCGTTCGGCTCGCGCAGTTTATGCCGCTATGTTTGTGTATGGCTGTCTGGAGAGAAAGTAATACCTGCAATATACGTACATGTATTGCTTTTCATTTGGTGTCAATATGTTAGTGTGTTGTTAATTTCGCGATACACAAGTTATTCGCAAAATTCGCGAAAATCAAAGTATACAGTATTCAGTATACTTTAGGTCTATCTATCAAATCGCTCGTATTCTTGACAATATTAGTGCAATAAATTAAGTACCTAGATGTGTAAACGGGCGGTAAAAGGGGCCATATTGATGGTACACAATAGGAGACTGGAATATCGGGATTACGGTTTTCTGAGTTAGCGATCCACAGGCACTTCATGAGATTATTTGATACACATACCTTGTGGAAGCACCATGTCAATAGGGAGGGACAAATAGTCTTGAACATTAACATGTATTTTACTCTTAATCAGATATTTTATTTATGGAAATCAACATATAATTGTGATCAAATTGTGTTAACCTCGTGTATTGCCGATGAGATACAAGAACCCATCATTATCACGATATCCGATGTCACCGGTGAGGAACAAGCCTTGTTCAGTGAGGGTTTCCTTCGTCTTCTGTTCTTGATTCAGGTAGCCCATGAAGAGGTTACGTTCGTAGAAGCAAACCTTTCAAATACAAGGACAGTTTATTCCGATCAAAACTAGGTGAACGGCCTATTAATACAAATTATTACATATGAAATACATATTAAATAAAAAGTGTGAATGAAATTTCATATACCGTCAAAGTGTACATTAGTGAATCCTAAGTATGTGACTCTTGTTTATTATTATTTATTGGTAATTATGTTATTCTACATTTAAGATCTAAATGAATTCACAAAGCGTTTTCAGAAAACTTTATAAAAGTTAATACAGTATAACAGAAATAGACATCGTTCAAGATCACCGAAATCACTTGATAGGAAGGATTGCACCCTACCAATTTGAATAGCCATAGTTACGTCCACATATAACTAAGTGCACAAATTGTATCAATTCTTTGATGTGGATGAGAAGACGTTAATACATACCTCGCCATTACCCGCCGTGTCAGAGTTGTGGATCACGATTTTGGAATCGGGCAATGTTTTACCAACACTTCCAAACCTGACTGATCCGGGAAGACAGGAAGTTAGAACACCTGCAACATGGAACATTGGTGTAGCAGAATTACGAGTTACGTTATCATAGCACGAGCTCTACTATTACATAGGTAGATCATTTACTCAGGTTACGAGGGATTTCATCCAATATTTACGGTATTCACGATCATTTCTAATGTACGATTCTGCTCCGGATTCTCACCGATTTTAAGTTTTACCCATATTTTGCTTACAGCCCCCCCCCCCCCCCCCCCCGACCCCCATGACCTAACGATTTTTTCGTGAACCCCCAGCCAGGCCACTAGAATCGCGTCTGGCGTATGCGATGTCGCTCATAATATGTTGATGTTTTATATATTTTACTTGTAGTGAAACTTTCAAATTCCAAAGTTTACAAGAAGAAAATATATCCTAACGATAAATTATGATCGACATCGCAACATGTTTCCCCCAGTCGTGACTCAAGTAACCTGGTCGGGGATTCATGCACAATTAATTAGGATTCTCTTCCTGTAAAACTGTGGAATTTGAAAGGTTCCTACAAGAAAAAAATATATAAAACATGAATTATACAGTGCGAGTCAAAAAAAACGAAACCCAACTTTGATAGCTTATAAATCCACAAATATTAAAGTATATAATTGATATAGGTATCATGTTCAAGCTTGGGAAATCTCCTTTAAAATTATATATCATACACTCTGATCTATTCACGCTTCACCGAACGCGATCTAATTATCCAAAGGCATGCACAAACTACCCGTGTCCAAGTTTGCAGTGTTTTTGTTTTGTGAATGATTGCATCTGTTGTTTGATTTTCAAAGATAACTTCCTCTTGCATGTCCTATTCAAGGGCCCCTGCCTCCGAACAGTGTGTTACTGATGTGAGGACAGTGTGTGATCCCCTTCCACCCTGATTAACATGAAATCACTGGCAACCCCCTGATATTCACCAAAGAATATTCTTGAAATGTTCATTTAAAAAAAAAAAACGTAAACAGACGCATTCATTCATGATAACACAACAAAAAACAAAAGTCCCCCTAATCAAAATAGCGTAAAAACGAACAGGTTTTTAGCAAAATAACTTGGCAGGATTGTTCCTACACTGATTGACTAACTTCACTGTGAAAATGAGATTGATCTGCCATGTCATGCATGAGTGAGCACACATTAAAGGCAAAATTGTCACTTTTCAAAAGTCCCAAGAGTCCAAAAGTGACAAGTTTGCCTTTAATGTGTGCTCACTCATGCATGACTCGATGGACAAATTCTATTTTCACACATAAGTTATTTGATAAATGTATGAACAATCCTGCCAAGTTATTTTGCTCAAAATTGTTTTCTTTAATTGTTATGCCATTTTGATTAGGGGGACTTATTTTTGTCTGTTGTGTTTAGAACAAGACGACGGCAAACTTGGACACGGGTAGTTTCTGCATGACTTTGGATGATAAGGTCGTGCTCAATGATGCGTAAAGTGATCAAAATGTGTGATGTATCATTTTAAAGGCAATTTCCCAAGCTTTAACATGATACCAATATCAACATAATATTATTTTTGTAATTGTGGATTTATAAGCTATCAAAGTCCGGTTTCGTTTTTTTTGACTCGCACTGTACATACCTGTACTTTCACACATGCCATAAATGTCATAGATGGGAAGACCGTGGCTCAGGAAAAAGTCAAGTGTTTCCTTGCCAAGCTTGCTTGCGCCGGAGAAACAGCATTTGCATTCGTCCAGACCCAATTCAAATCGGACCTGAAATTGAAGGGGAATTCCACGCCAGATGTAGTTCTTAACTTGTAGAATAATCGGTCTAAGATTGAGGTTATGTATTTATTCACGGTGCAATACGAGCAACTCGTCTAGGATATGAGAAGAGCTATGATCCCATGGAAATAACGCTATACAGGGTGGCCCCCCAAAAACGGAACGAGGCACTTCCTAAAACAAAGTAACAACATGAACATGTCCATCGGATATGGTGCCTTTCGAATAAAAAACGATACCAAGAATAGTCATCTTGGTCGTGTAGTTTTTGTTTTAGGGCGCTCTGAGTGACACCATGTCAGGTTCACATTTTTGTCAATTTGTACCAAGTCGTTTCCCGATAATTCGCACTTGCTGCCCGTTATAGCATCGGCCAACTGAGCCCATTCTTTCATTTCACAGCTGAATGCACACTAACGATGGCGCGCGTACTGCTCTGCTATAACGGGCCGTAAATGCGAATTATCGGGCACTGACTTGATAACAATTTACACAAATAGGATCCTGACATGGTGCCACTCACAGCGCCCTAAAACAAAAAACTACTCAACCAAAATGACCGTTCTTATTATATAATAATTTGGTTACTTTATTTTGGGAAGTGCCCGTCCTGTTTTTTTTTTTTTTTTTTTGGGGGGGGGGGGGGGAGGGGGCCACCCTGTATAAATAACCGCTATTATGATCATGTATACTTACATGATTAGAATAACGGTCAACATATTGCTCATTTTAGTGTTATTAAATGTTACTGTTCTTGGGTATTGTCACGAATGCATATAAATGAGATGTTATAAGCGTGGAACAGCTTCTAGTGGCATAATGATCAAAATCTTCACATTTATTTGAAGCTCTAGCGGATCTCACATACATCATTAGCGGAAACAGCTTTCTCAAAATCTCTTTCGTTAAATACATATTATGTATGACTGAAGTGTTCAGATTTAGAATAATCTAGTGGATAAGTATAGCAAGTCAGTGCAAGTGGCTAAAGAATGTCCGCAATATACCATTACAGAAATACACATTCTATCAAGAATGCACATGGAAACAAAGTTACTAGATTTCTTTAGGTGATAGAAACGGATCATACCCTCATGACATCACAATAACAAATAGTTGTGCAAATGTTAACCTTGTCACGTATGACCTTTGACCTGATGACCACAAAATCAGTTGGTTCCTCAATACGCCGAATATGATGGTAACCCGTCAACCGGTTCTTAATATTTAAAAACACGGACGGACAACCTGTAACAATGCATCCAGCCACATCGTTGCTGAGACATAAAACTACATAATTATGCTAAACACAATACTTCAAACATACCTTCCTGAAGAGCAACAAGTCAGCGAGTGTCCATCCCCATGGTTTCAATTTCCTACAAAATGGAATCGAGGAATCAAATTTGAAACCATCCAGTGTCAGTTAACCAGATTCAAATAATACTATAGTAAATACACTGATGGTAATGAACTTAGCTGGCAAATAGGATTGGCATACGTATTACATGGTCACGTTTGAAAATCCGTGTAGCAGATCTTGCATATAAGTGCATGTCATTTTAAATGTACATTTTTTGTACGAAAAACTCTACACTTGTTGTACTTGTAAAAAGTTGAATCCGTGAAATTATTTTACACAAGTACGTTTTTGGGCGGGGGTAATGATTTTGCTGTGACGCCGGCTCAAGGGGATACTTTAAAAAGTATTTTTTGTGAGATAATGAACAACTGAGCGTCAGATTTTACACTATATTTGATCAAAATTGGTACAGAAACAGTTGAAATATCCGATCGGAATAAATGAGGGATCCAACATTTATTACATATTTAAACCCAACAAATAAAACGCTTGTAAGCACTTTTTCACAAATTGACAATAGAGGTACTTCTCTATTTAATCATTATTTGAACAAAACATCACATGCACAATTTTAATAAAAAGTAGTTTAAAGCAATGCGTTTTTTATGAGGACCCTCTTGAGTTTTTTTTTAATGATAACAGCTTATTTACTTAGTCGTTTTTAATTTTGTATACCATTCGAGCATGGCGGAGCTAAATGAATCATGTTTTTTTTACCAAAACTGTACTATCCCTATAAATAAATGTATATTTTGCTACGGAGCCATCATGAATTCAGGAAGATTTATGTCATGATTTTTATAGAAAGATCACAGTTTGAAATCCTATTTACTAACGTTGTTTTTACCATTTTGACGTCTTCATGTTGCCCGTTAGTCCGATGTGTTTGGACCACTTTACCAAGCGCTGTCTAACACCGGACAGTTTATTTTCCTCGTTCATGATTTCCTTTTTTATTTCGTCTAACACAGGAGGGATGAAGAGAAACGTTGTAGGTTTGACGAGTTTGACGAAAGCCATCATTGACTCGGATCGGACGTCCTGCGAATTTTTAAAAAGATATCGGTTTAATTAGAACACATACAAAAAGGAGATAATGAAAAACAAATGAATAAAGGTAACCGGTGTATCCGCCATTTATTGGAAAAACGATATTGAACACAAATAACAAAAACTATATGCTCGTGATATGTTAATATATTAAAAAGGTGAGTAAAAAACAACGAAACCGGACTTTAACAGCTTATAAATCCACAACACTAAACATGTATAATGTTAATATTGGTATCATGTTAAAGCTTGAGGAAAAGCGTTTAAAGTGATAAATGATTAACTCTGATCACTTCACGATCACCGAACGCGACCTAATTATCCAAAGTCATGCAAGCTACCCGTGTCCAAGTTTGCAGTGTTCTTGTTTTCGTGGTTTTGTGAATCGTTCCATCTGTTCCATTTTAAAGATAACTTCGTCCTACATGTCCTATTCATGGCCCCCTGCCTCAAAACAGTGGGGTTACTGATGGGAGGAAAGTGGTGGGATCTCCTTCCACCTTGATAAATCCTCTGGTTCTAATATGTAATCCAAACACTGCGTGATCTGTCAGTGCTTATTGTTTAATACAGATAAGTGCATGTCAGATATTACGAGCATTTGAGCTTTAAAGAGCTTCATGGTAAGTATCCCTTTACAAGGGTCTGCCGTGTTTTTTGCTTAAAGCTCTACAGACAAACAAAATTTTTCTTTGAAAAAAAGAGTGTGGTATATCAATAAAGGCACATATTCAAAACTATAAACCTGAATTAAAGCCGGGATTGCACTATCCCTTTAATGGTAGAGTATTCGTCTAGCAATCTGGCGCAGCTTTTGGGCTCGATTCCCTACAAAACATCTTTTCTTTGCTAATTTCACATTCATTAAATTTGTTTCTGTCGGATTTCCTTTATTGTTAATAACTTTGCTTCCTCTAAAATCAATTAATGTATAGATATTTAAGTTATTGCTTCATAGTAAATTACGAAAAGTTCAATGACTTGCAGTTTATAACAAATGTACAATTATATCATCAGCCATGTGAGGGTGCATTTTCCGAAGACAATTTAAGTAATTACTTGATTTTTGTAATTTCGTTTTGGAGAAAAATTGATATAATTGAAAGTTCATCTGTATTGGTAGTTAATATGAAATCTATTTTAAACTTTTGATCACAATACAAATATTTACCTCCGAAATTGTCGGCTGTCATCTACAGCCTTCGTCAGCGATGTGACCCGACTTGACCTTTCGTGACGTAACGATTGATCATCGGGTCGTAGACATTCGGTAGCTTGTATCGCCCCCTGTCTTGGTTCAGTGAAGGTTGAAAGGCCCGGATGTAGATTGCTTCATTCACCCCTCTCTCGAAGTATCGAGCCTCCCTGTCCAAGATGCTAACCTATTTTGACCTTGATGGCCAGGAGACTCGATATGGATGTGTTGTGATACCTCCGATGCATACGAGCTGGGGCGTCGGTGTTCCAAAAACCTGGTCTTGAGTGATCGCTCTGTTTCTCCGATGTATGATTCCTTGCAGATGCCTTTCGTTGTCTGTCCTTGGCAAGGAATCATATACACCACCCCCGTTGCGTTCGTTTCTCGGTCTTGTCTTTCGGAGCTACTAAGAATTGGCGTAGTGTTCGAGTTGGTTTGAACGACTTATTGAAGTTCCGTCGAAGAGCTTCCGAGATGCCCTTAATGTAGGGAAGAACAACCAATCCAAAAAGCAGCTCTCAAAAGGACACTCAAGACCAGGTTTTTGGAACACCGACGCCCCAGCTCATACGCATCGGAGGTGTCACAACACATCCATATCGAGTCTCCTGGCCATCAAGTGGAATTGAAAGAGGTTCGCATCTTCGACAGGGAGGCTCGATACTTCGAGAGAGGGGTGAAGGAAGCAATCTACATCCGGGCCTTTCAACCTTCACTGAACCGAGACGGGGGGCGATACAAGCTACCGAATGTCTACGACCCGATGATCAATCGTTACGTCACGAAAAGTCAAGTCGGGTCACATCGCTGACGAAGGCTATAGATGACAGCCGAAAATTTCGCCGGTAAATATTTGTATTGTCATCAAAAGTTTAAAATAGATTTCACTGATATAATTGAGGTATCACAATGTTCATTATTTGATTACATTACCATATATCTCATGAAGTACGTTGTCCCTGCTGATGATAGAGAGACCATGATGTCGAAGAGTTGGAAAGCAACATGATGCAACGGTAGGTAGCTAGCGAGTCTTCCTTTGGTTTGCTGAATGTTTAGAGCTGTAACACACTGTTTGCTAAGCCAAGATAACTGAAAGTAACATATATTCATTTCATTTCAAAATTAGAAGTGCGTGTCTGCTGTGTGTTACATGTCTCCTATAAAGTTCTTCATAATGCATTGTTTTACTGTGTTTCATGTCTGAAGTTTTCTACAATGTTGTGATATACCGTTAAAGAACTTTCCAGGAATCATATATATGTATTTTGAGCATTTGGATCAGAATTGAAAACTGACTTTTGATGTTGAAACTTTTCATCTGTTTACTTGAAGTTTCACTTCAGTCCCACTAACTGCACAATTCTGGATCGAAGCAAGCATAACATAAAGGTATATAGTATACTGCAAGGTATATAGTATACTGTAAGTCCGCTCAAGCATTTCATCAACCTGATTAAGAACTTTCAAGTGGACTTAACAAAGAACAGATTAACACCCACTATCAGCACACTTGCAAACAATGGCACCACCTACCACTCGGAGCCATGAGTCTACAATAGACAGCATTATAACAGACAAGAGGTTCAACGACCGCATCCAAGCCCTTGTCGATACTCTCATCGCCAAAAAACTCAAAATAATGGAAGAAAGGGTGGAGGAGAATGAGGGCCTGATTCTCGAACTCCAGTCAAAGCTAGAGAAGAAAGAGGAGGAGATTCAAAGGCTGAACAGGAAACTACAAGAGAATGGCGACAAGGCTGATGCTACCCAACAACAAAACGATGAGCTGCAACAGTATAGCCGCAGAAACAGCTTACGTATCTTCGGCCTGAAGGAAAGACCTGATGAGAAGACAGACGAGCTGGTGCTTGATGTCGCTAAACGCCTGGGAGCCAACCTGACGATCAACGACATCAATAGATCACATCAATCGGGGAAGCCCCCGACCTCGAAGGAGACCCCCAGTGAATCTGGACTGAAGCATCACCCTCGACCAGTACTCGTAAAGTTTACGAGTTATCGCGGACGCCAAGTTCTCATGACCAGGAAGAAGGGCCTGAAGGGGTCAGGCATCAGCATCACGGATGACCTGACCAAACGAAAGCTCGATCTCCTGATACTAAGACCTATGCTATTTTTGATTTATATAAATGATTTACACTTATGTTCTGATGTATTACAATTTGTTCTCTTCGCTGACGATACAAATTTTTGTTTAGTCATAAAGATATACAGTACTTAGAAACGACTATGAATAGGGAATTAATTAAAGTTAATGAATGGTTTACGTTAAATAAATTAGTTTTAAATATTCAGAAAACAAATTTTATGATTTTTGGTAAAAAAAAATATTGAACAACCAATACAATTGTATATTAATAACACTGAAATTCAGAGGGTTGAGACTGTAAAATTTCTTGGAATTTACATAGATGAAAATATGAAATGGAAAAGTCAAATTAATAAGCTCTGCACCCAAATATCAAGAAATATTGGTGTTTTGAATAGACTATGCGAATTTATACCACAAAATATTTTATTGATGTTATATAACACATTAGTATTATCCTATTTAAATTATGGAATAACGATCTGGGGATCTTCAAATAAGTATTTATTAGATAGAATATTAATATTACAAAAAAGACTTAGACGAATGATATCACATTCCGGTTTTAGATCTCATTCTGCCCCACTTTTAAAAAAATTCAAAGTTTTGCCAGTTTATGAATTTTTTGTTTGAATATTTTTATGTATATGTATTCTAAGAACTTATTGCCTGCAAACTTCCATTGTTCATTTAATCGTAATATTGATATACATTCCCATAATACAAGAGGAAAACTCAACTATCGTTCTGTTTATGGTCAGTCATCCATCTCACGTACATTGATATCTTATAATGGACCTCTTTTATGGAATAATCTCCCAGAAAATATCAAAAATGTTAATTCACTAAATTCATTTCAATTGAAATATAAAGAGTATCTATTGAATAATTTATGATATACATGTATTAAGTTAGATAATTTAGAAATATATCAAACCTATGTTAATTTGTAAATTATGTATGAAATTCTTCCTACGCCCCTCCCTTTTCTTTCTACATTATGTTATTATTCTAATGGGGCTATGCTATAAGTCAAATTTGACTTTTTATAGCCTCCCACATTTTCACAATGTAGTGTTACTTCTTTGTTTGTATTTGTATCGTTTTTATCCTTTGTAAATAATGACATGTATATATGTTGATGATGTGGAAAATAAAGTTCAATTCAATTCAAAAATTCAGTGTACTTTATTTTATTCATTTGTATTAACGGGATAGTTGAGTTTTGGTAAAGAGAGTTAAGTTTTGGTCAAACCGAATTTGACACTCAGTTTTTCATTATCTCACAACAAATTATTTTTGTAGCGCCCTCTATATCAAAACTCAACTATCCCTTTGATTGCATGGTTCACAGAAGAGAGAACAAAATAATTGTATCAACTGCTTCCGTGCCGCGTATAAAAACCCCTCACAAAAAGTTCCGCAATTAAATTTTGAGCATAATTATAGCGACCGCTCAAGGGACTGGCGAAAAGTGGACGCTATAGACAGGTGGTCGCATTAGACAGGTTGGCGGCCATTTTGAATTGCTGGTCCCATATTGTGCCTATATGCACATGTGTAATTAATTGGCATTTGTACCCCCACATGCCCCCACGCACCACCCACGCACCACCCACGCGGTAGCCGCGACAAATCATCGCAGACCAACAATAATGCATGGTTTTTTTTTCACCACGTAGGTAAATGAAGGCTTCGCGAGGGTCAACTTGCATAGTGCGCGCGGGCCGCGTATATTTTTTTTACACCACTGTTTAGCCATTTTCGTCCAAAGCGCGCTGGTAGGCCAAGACCAGCGCCTGCTGTATGCGATACAATTTATATGCATCAAACTCTGCAACTCTGCGATAAGTCTAAGAGCGAGGGTGACCATTAATTAGTGGCCGATCTCGATGCAGACTACGACCACGACGATCAGACTAGTAATATTCATCTAGGAGTTGATACAATACACTCATAGTCATCATGGTGTGTGAAACTACGATTTTATTGAGAAACATTGCTAGGCTTTTTATGCATAGAAATTGTATCGCATACAGCAGGCGCTAGTCTTGGCTTACCAGCGCGCTTTGGGCGAAAATGGCGGGCCGCGAAATTTGTTTTCCCAAAAAGGTTTGCAAATCCTTGGAATTAGAGACTTGGTCAGAGACCACGCATACCCGAAATTTCCGACTTGTATAAATTCGAACATTTAGTCGAGTGCCGTAAAAATAGCAAACACAAAAAGCATTGAACCAAGGTAGGATTCGAACCAGGGATCTCTAGCATATCAGTCAAGCTCTCTACCGACTGAGCTATATCAAGTTCGCTTGGGTTGGTATTGGTTTTTAGGGGTATATATACCCTAACATTAACCCTTACCCTAACCCTAATGTTTTTTTAGTGGCTATAGGTCAGATTTAGTGGCTATAAGTCTATTTATAACTCGAATTAAACGGGCATATCTTATGCGTTAGTGCCATAGCAAACATGTTTGGGAAAAGAAATTTCGCGCGCGGGCCACCCGCGCAGGGTCACGTACAACCCCAAAATCTCTACGTGGACCCCTTGCTACGGCTACGTGGGTCAGATGAGACCATGGCTAAAGTATGCTCTTTACTCGCTTACTACTCTCTCACTGCGACATTATACGTCCCTGTTTGACCACAGTGCGTTTTCAACAAGCTCGCAATTAATTTCGTGTCTGTAACAATAGGTCACAATGTCAAATAAGCCTGGATACAAGGACAGACAATGCTAGCACTGTAACCAGTTAAGCCATGTTGCAAGTGTGGAATTTTATTATACCATTATCTGCATTCTCAGAGAAAATTCATCAGCAAAAACAATCAAGCCAACGTGTCTCTTGACATTCCATGCAAAGCATATAACTGGTCAGCGGTAACTTTATCCGTAAGCATTATGTCCTGGATACTCCAGAACAGAATATGACTGTATCTGGTCACATTATGCATTTTGACTGGAATGTAAAAAGTCACGTTGTATTGGGGTAATGCTTATGCTGAGGAGTCTTCACTAATAATGCACACAATGGTCTAGTCAAGTTTTACATTTGTGACACGTATTACATAATTACCCGTAGATCCTGTTTGTATAGCCACGTTTAAACGGTTCGCTCATTGATTATAAATTGAGTCGAATTTGCTATGATTGTGAAGGTAATCTTGTACTTAACAAGCCTCGAGAAATTCAGATTTTTTGAATTGTTTAAAATATTTTTAAATCGAAAGTGAAAATGAGAAAAATTCACCCTCCAAACCAGGCCCAAATTCAACCCGATCTCGCCGCTTAGGTCGATGACGGGTGACGAGGGGGTGAATTCTCTGCTATATCGCGGTATACATCAGTTTGCGTGCATTATTTTGTTTACAACGTCCATCGCTCGCTCGTTTTGCAACATCGGAAATGAAGAAACAAAAATCTAGAATTGCCCAATATTAGTGTAAAAGTAGATATTTTACCGTATGAGTGGTTATTTTCCCAAGATTAGAGACGCAAATTGAACGTGCCTCGAAAAAAGAAATGCCCGTCAGTTGAATGATACGAACACGCACTAGAGTTTCAGCGGCACCGCTCCGCGAGACAGGCTATGCTCTATAGCTATACCTAGCTAGCTGCACGCCAACTGCCATGACTGCCTTGTAAGTAATTGCACTTTTAAAATGCTCCGAAAAGGAACGAAAATGCAAGATTATTACGATCACACGTATTCTAGACTCTTATCTCTTATTTTACTTACATGTTTGTAGGGCTTTTAAAACAAAATACGAGAACAATTACCTGCAAAAACAGCTGATAATAGTGCACTTTACGCGAGCTGAATTGAAGCGAGCTACATACACTGCACTAGCCGCTATTAT
Source organism: Echinarachnius parma (assembly GCA_037951105.1). Classification (NCBI taxonomy): domain Eukaryota; kingdom Metazoa; phylum Echinodermata; class Echinoidea; order Clypeasteroida; family Echinarachniidae; genus Echinarachnius; species Echinarachnius parma. The sequence continues at coordinate 19,537 of JBAMJV010011002.1, read as the reverse complement.
ATTGCATGCATTGTCCACCGTATACGCGCACGGTCGAGGCTCTCCACGTATCATGCATGCTGCCGGCGAGTATGATTCAACTCGCAGACTAGGTGATTTATTTACCTATTTTTACTTTATCAGACACATAAAGAATAACTTTACAACGAATATAAACTGTTGTTTTATTAGTTCAAACAGTTTAAACCACCATAACTGTATAGAAAATAGTTTAAACAACCACGGAATCCCCGGTATAAAGGGGTATAAATCCGGTATATAATGTGGTAGAAACCGAGGCTTCTGATTGGATAACCCCTCGCTCTACGTCAGTACAACACACCCAGCTATCGGACCCCGCTCGTAGCTGGATTGTGGTTTTGAAGCAGCGTTTAGTATTTTCATTTTTGTTTTAATTTTCGGATGTGCGAGTACTTGGAAAGTGATATTTTCATTTTCCTTATGATTTGAACTTTTTGGAAAGATGAAACTTGGCTTATGTTGCTTTTTCTTTGAATAAACACTTTAAAGGCAAATATGCGTGGGTTAAAAAGGGTGGTCAGCAAAATCCAACTCGCCATCCGTAATCTCCCGAGGTAAACACACGATATGTGTTGGATCGACCGAAGAGTGGTGCTTCTTATGAAATTGCATGCTTGCTCGAGCGGTGACCTGAGCCCGAGGCAATCGCTGATAACATCAAAAAGCGGCACTTTGAAGTCGGTGCGGTTAAGCGTGTTACGTAATAGTTTCGCTCGTAAACATCTCTGATGGAATTCCATTCGACCATGATTCGACTAGTACAAATATTCCGAACGAGACTCGGGCCTTCGTGAAATGGGACAGTTTGCGATCGCTAATTATAACTGAGCCAATGGGGATTACGTATCGTGCGTAAAAGTGCGCAATATGGATCCACGCGTCTAATAGACCGGTCTGAATTCCCTTCAATGTTTGCCATTGATCATAATTCGGGACAATGTGTCTTTCAGTACCGGTTATTTGCACATAGCGGCGTGGCTCCAGGATGGGCGGAGGTGCCAGTAGGCCGTTGGCCTATGCCCCCACTAATGTATACAAACAATTAAACCATAATGTAAAAATATGTAAACAAATAATGAGGGAAAATAATATGCAACTGTTGGCACATGCAACTTTAAATTATTTAAACGTATGACATATTTTATATTCATAGCAACATAGTTGACGAATGAAAATTTGGTTAGGATGGCCCTTGTTGCAGAATTCATACTCAATTGTAATATTTAAAAATTGTACAAATTTAGACGTTGTGTGAAAGTCAATGGGTGCGTATGCGAGTGTGATATCGCAATGGCATTAAAGGGTGACTAAATTACAAACGCATGTTGACTTTTGTTGATCTGTAATAATGAATGCATCACATATCTTTTGACTATTTGATGTACATTTTTGTTATATTTTTTATATTATGTTTTCTATTACTTTTATTCTACCTGCTAAGCTTCACCCCGAAAAAAAAACCTCCAGAAGCAATTGACTTTTGTGACATCATAATACCATTCAACCATCAGTCAGCTAGATGAACAAAAAACATTGGTAATTCCCTTCCTGTCAACTGACCACCTGTTCACAATAGCATTGTATGTTTTATACAATGCCCACTCACCATGAAAAGGAGGGTTTCAATGAAAACATCCAATGCTAATTCAATAAGGTGCTCAGTGGGTGAGAACATATCTTTTGTTCATGTTTATCTAGCTGAGTGATGGTTGAATGGTATTATGATGTCACAAAAGTCAATGCTGGAGTGTTTTTTTAGGGGTGGATCTTAGCAGGTAGAATACAAATAATATACAAAATGATATTAAAAATATGACAAAAAAGTACATCAAATAGTCAAAATATATGTGATGTATTCATTATTACAGATAAACAAAAGTCAACATGCATTTGTAATTTAGTCACCCTTTTAATGGATAGTACAGATTTGGTTCAAAGGGCGCACAAAAATTACATTTTTGGGGTGCGGTAATGGAAATCTAAGTGTAATTTTGAAAGGGCATTTACGGTACATGAAAATATAAATATAGTTTTTATCGAAATTGGTTTAGAAACAGGGCTGAAATATACATTAAAAAATCCGATTTTAATAGATGTTGGGCCACGCCATTTGTTCGATAATTTAAGCACATATTCATGTTATTATAGTCTACACATTGTCGTAAATATACCAAGGTACCCTTTTATTTGATTTTTTATAATATCTCCATTGAATAATGATTGATACTAAACATTATATTGATAATCTTCAGAACTCTACTATCCATTTAAAGTGTAGATTCATTAAAAACACAACATTAGTTGAATTATACCTCCACAGATAAATACGATCATACATAAAATGAATATACTACTGTCGAAACAATCACTACTCAGAGTAAATAAAAATGGGCAATATATTGAACACCGTTTCAACACCCGAATCAAGCGACTTGGCGATGACCGTAAACGTGTCTTTCTGGTGACGTCACGGGAGGGACATTGAGAGGAACCTGCTATATTTTAGTGCGTGTTATACAGCAAGCTTTATTTTTTCTGAACATTTTCTGGTGATTTAACTAATTGTATCAATAACTTATATTCATTGTTTAGTTATTCTTTAGTTGCTTTCTGTGTCTAATTTGGGTAAAAATGGATAAATCATATAGAGTCTATCAGACCCATAGAAACCAATAACAAAAATTATATATTCCTATGGGAATTCTATGGGAAATTTATATGGGTTCCATAGAAACCCATATTTCACTTTCTTTATAGAAACCAATAGGCCTGCTGCAGTATTTTGGTCAAAATTTGAGAAATTTTGAAGACTTTGATCGCTGGTTTTGGATGCGTCGCGGCGACCTAACATTTTCCGTACCGGTTACACTCGTAGCGCGAGTGAATGAATGGTGGCTCAAAATCTGAATCTTAATCAATCGATCAAGTGGGTAGCCATATAATCGTTTTTATTTAGTTTCAGATTTAGAGCCACCATACATAGACTGGCTAGACGATACATAAATAACATATTTTCGAAAAGGAATGATTCTCATTTCAAATGTGTTATTCAATGAACTTCCAAATTGAATCTAAACCATTACAATTAATTGTCAAGGGGCATTTCGAGAGGTACCAATACTCAAGTTTACATCAGTATGTGTTTAAAACTATAAATCACTATTAAATACTACAAGAATTAATTACTTGAAACTGCAGTATTTTGCAGAATTTAGTAGTCGTTTATAGTTTTAAAGACATGGTGTACCGAGCATGGTGGCTTAGCTGTTTGAGTGTCCGCCTAATGCACGGGAGGTCCCGGGTTCGAACCCAGACCGGGTCACACCAAAGACTTTACGCAAATTTGTTCTGCCTTCTAGGCGCTCGGCAGTTATAGAATTGAAAAGGGAGAATTAATCACACGAGTTAGCAGAGGACGGGCCCCCTTTTGTAGCTTTCGGTGCATTTAGTAGACGTATGGCCAAAATTGGCCAAAATTGGCACGGGAAGGACTTAAACGTTTGGTTTACTTATAGTTTTAAAGACAATATCGGTGTATGTTGTGCTGTACATTGTTATTGATTTTGTTCTATTTCTTTGTCAATTACAGCTTTTTATCTTGGAGTTTGGGACTGTGAATAAATGTTTTTTCATCAATCCTTAATTATATTAATATATTACTTTTGGAGTTTTGTGTATTGTCGACCTAAATTTGTCAGGGATCGAGTGAAATATTTGAGTAGTTACAATACAAAACAATTGGACTGCAGAGACTTAGTAGTTTTTTCCAGTTACCAATACCAATTCTTCAAACTGTATAAGTACATTTAAATCCTCATGACAGTGCAATATAAGTAATATAGCACTATCACTTCCTAGCCTCCGAGGAATCAAACACGAGGGGGACTTTGTAATCTGTTTACACTAGCTTCTTTATTTCAACTTGGGAGGGTGCACAAGATAATTGTGCGGGTTTGAACTGTACCAGTAACGACCAGGGTAATAATACAAGCGCATAGAGACGTGCTTCGGCAATGTGATATGCGCTATATAAAAACTGTGTATTATTATTATTAGTAGTAGTAGTAATACAGACCGTATACACCACTATGATATAATTCACGTTCAGACTCCAAGTAAATGTAAAGATATATCTACTATACACATCGCTGTAGCGACACTAGTAGCTTCCCGTACATGCATGCATCATTGTTGAATTGATTCATCGAGTTTAAATCATCATCAATGCTCAGAAAATAGTTTTAAAAATAACGAAACCTGCAGTATAACACGCACTTAAATATAGCAGTTTCCTCTCAATGTCCCTGGCGGGACGTCACCAGCAAGGCACGTTTACGGTCTCCGCGCTTGGCTCGGGTGTTGAAAGGGGGTTCAATATATTGCCATTTTGTTCTCTTTTCTCTGGTGAGCGAGTGTTTGGAAAGTAATATATTCATATTCAGCATGATCTTAGCTTCCTGTAAAGGTATAATTCAACTACTGTCGGTTTTGAATTAATCTACACTTTAAGTCCGTTTATTCACTCATTCAAACAGGCCCCAAATATGCAGAATGAAGCATCGCTTGCCTATATTTGAATAGTTCATAGTTGCTATGAACTGGATGTTGAATAGGTCAAATGCATCCAGATGGGTAAGCAGAAAATAATGTATATGTAAACTCGTGTACACACGTCACATTGACTTGTGTGCTGCTCTTAGTTATAACACTAGTTAGCGCGTATAATGATAAAACCGGAATTCTGAAGCGATGCCTTGTCAAAGGCTAAATCCCGATGGGGTCGCTACACATTGGCCGTGGACACGCATGATCGTTCACAATTTCGAGTGAAAGGGGGCCTTTTTCGCATGTGAACGCGATATATACGTTTTTTAAACTTAAATTTAGGTATGTTTTTGTAATGGCTACAAGGTTCATTTTCATGCACGACGATGTTTGCGAGAGATGTAAAACATTTTGCGAGGGTACTATGTTTGTGTTCGTGTACTTGAAATCGTGAAAATAGAGGGTCTTTGTAAAGAAATGCAAACATTAGGGTCTCTTTTAAAGACCACTTTGTACTCATTTTTGCGATATAAGGGGTCTAATTTCCTACAAATGTACTTGAAACCCTGCGAAATAGGGGGTAAGTTTCAATATCTAGAACGATCATGTGTCCTACCTCTGAATACGAGGTGACACGGGGGGCTAAATTCCGTGACGTGCGACACCATTTTGACATGATTTAATTAACACGAGTAAAAACAGGTTATCTTACGTTATCATGGCTTATCATGCAACCCTTCAATTTTCCTGACAGTTTAGTTGGGTAGGTTATGGAACAGCATTGATTTGGCGTCTGTGCTTCCATGATCGTATTCAGACGATCGTCATGGACTCCTCTACCTTGATCGATGTATTCCGACCACTGAAAAGAAATAAAACTTAATTTCAAGTACGTCCCATCAATACCTATTTATGATAACATCTGTTTTATGATACCGTCTTCTTTAAAGACATACATCGGGACATACATACACGAATATTAACTAATATTTACCTGCGATTCATTTTTGTTTCCATTAATTACAATGCAATTGTTGCATGTTACTAATGTTGAATTATGTGAACATGGCTTGTACTTCATTAATGTTCCTTTTCAAGTATGTTTAACACAAAACATTAAAATGGGATGTTATAATATCAAACAGCGAACGACTGTAAATATTAAATAATACTTCAAATCAATTTTACCGAGAAAATGATTCGTTACGTTCAATTCAAGATGAGTTATGGTAGAGAGAGTACAGTTTTAGTAAAACTGAATTTTAGTAACCAAAACCTGTACCATCACATTACAAACTAGTAGTTATAACTCCACCGTGCTCAAAAGGAATTAAAAAATTACAAACGACTAAGTTAATGCCTGTTATCATTCAAAAAGATCTGTTTAAACTAAAGAGGGCGCTTTAAAAAAGGGCAATTGTTTAAACAATTTTAAATAAAATATTGTGCATGAGATGTTTGGTTGAAATAGTGATAAGATAGAGAGATAATCAACAATTATCTAAAAACCTCTTTTGAAAAATTTTGAAAAGAGGAAGCATTTTAAAACGAATTTTAACAGCTGGTTCAAAATTATCGAATACTTGTGAGGCCCCACATTTATTACAAATGGACATGTTTATGGATATTTCAGCTGTTTCTGAACCGATTTTGATCAAATAAAGTTTATTCTGCAATTAAAATGGTATGCTCTTTCAAATTTGACACTCAGTTTTTCATTATCTCACAAAAAATTATTTTGTGTAGCGCCCTCTCTACCAAAACTAAACTATCCCTTTAAAGATAAGTACATTGTGAGTTTCCATGCTATTAAAGTGCAGTATAATAATTTACCGAATAGGTATGAGCATCTTGTGTTCTTGAGCCTGGCCGTAGGTTGTAAAACACGAAATGCTTGGGGTATTCTCGTGTTCCTCGTTCTGCAGCGAATTCCCTGCACTCTTCCGTGTCCTCCATCACAATCACCTCGGGTTTGCAGTCATCCACCACTTGCCAAAATTCCTTAATGTCAAATTCCGTACTCAGCCCGACTGCAACACATCTGAAAGGTGCACAAAATTTATGTTTAATATTATGTGACGGCCAGTTAAGCTTATCGGATACGAGTCGCCTGGCTGAAGTCATCTCCAGCGAATGGGAAATTTGCACTTCGTGTGCTGGATTGGTTGCAGTGGGGATCCGATGACATGAAATTGTATTTGTTGTCATTGCTTGTCCATAAAACCGATACACTAATTCGTAAAACAAGTTTTATTAGCAGTTTATTACACAAAACTTGTTGCGCCATCTCGCAAATAACATCACAATCGGTAAGAAGAATGAAAGAGATTCCAATTAGGCCATCAAGTCAAACAAACACACCTTTCTTTTTGTGCGATATTGCCAACATTTAAAATGATACACATTCTTAACCCTCTGCTTCCAAAATTCATAATCCAATTTTAAACATTTTCAATGATGCTTATTGTATATCCTTTGCGTCCAAAATTCCAATGAAACAATAATAATCCCATTTGAAAGGAGTTAAATTGCTAACTTCCGATAGCTCCCGGGGACTTACTACTAGACTCACCGTCCTTGTGTAGGCCTATGCACCAGGCCCGTAGCGAGGAGGGGTGCGTTCGGTGAGTACGCACCCCCCCCCCCCCAAAAAAAAAAAATAATAATAATAATAATAAAAATAATAATAATAATAATCAATAAATAAATAAACAAATAAATAAATAAGTAAATAAATACAATAAATAAATAAATAAATAAATAATAAATATATAATACTAATTATAAAAATAATAATAATAATTATATAGTACTAATAATAATAATAATGATAATAATAATAATAACAATAATAATGATGATAATAATAATAATACCAATAATAATGATGATAATAATAATAAATAAATAAATAAAGAAATAAAGAAACTAATTAATAAAATTAAAATAAATGAATAAATAAATTTTTTTTTTAAATAGAAAAAAAAAAAAAAATCAGAAAGGTCCACTTGCCGGTCTCGGGTCAACTTAAAGGGACTTAGTAACATTGTCCAAATCCTCAAAATCCAATTGGAAATCTGGCAGTTCTCTCATACCTTGTTAAGTTCGTATTAACAAAAAAAAGCATGAGACGGGTTTCTGTTTTCAAATTTCCCTTTCGTTACAAAGATATGTACGATTGAAGTGTTCAGATAATAAAATATCCGTTGGATATTTGAAACCGTGTACAAACTGAGTGCTGTGAGTTAGTGAATATCACTTTGCATTTTTGCTCATTACTCGGCCATATAACATCCATTTGACTTGAAATTTTCACACAATACCCTGTGGACATAATAGATAACAACTATATACATTATATCAACCAATCATCAATTTTTGCACATGTCAACAAAGTTACTAGATCCCTTTAATACCGGTCTCGGGTCTACTTTTTACCGGTCCCGAGTCCACTTTTATCGGTATTGACCATCTAAACCAATTGTCTCTGACCCCTCCCCCCCCCCCCCCCCCTCGATTACACAACTTCACCAGTGGTCTCGGCCTCTGCCTCTGAATTTTGGGGCAACGGACCTCCCCCCCCCCTCCCCCCCCCCCCCCCCCCCACATCCCCCAATCCACGCTTACACTCTCAACCAGTGGTTTCGGCCTCGCCCTCAAAACAATTTTGCGACGGACATCCTCCGCTTACACGACTCTCAACCTGTCGTCTCGGTCTTGGCAACAGTTGTTCTCGGTCCCGTTTTTTGTAAATTAGCCCCCCACCCCCCCCCCCCCCCCCCCTTAACAAATCCTGGCTACGGGCATGTGCACCCTATTATTAAACATATATCTTATATCTCCAATCACACATCTAGAAAGTTAAAACGTTTGCCCGTGCTGGAAAACCAATGAGGTTATGACCACTTAAATAAACAAATCATTTCCTTGAAAATGTACCCCTCGTAAACACACATCTTGAGAGTTCTAATAAGTACCAACTTAAAAGCTTCCACTAGACCATTGGTTTCTAAAAAAAAGGGCCATTATTTTACTCTCCTTCCCCACTCGATTGATTCACCCCCTTGCACCCCATGTCCGCGAGAAACCAACGCCTATGTAATGGAGCATAATGTATATTGAAATACACAATCGTTCATACCTGGGTATTTTCCCCCTTTATATATGCAACAGAATTTTAAAAAGGGGACATTTGTGATCATTTCAAACTTACCCAGCCATTATCGATCCCATGTAAGACAGTACCCATTCCGGTGAGTTACGTCCGCAAATCCCAACTGTTTGATGCTGCTTTATGTTGAGCTAGAAAATAAAATGGTTCGGGGATTTAAGTAAGTACATTATATCCAAACTATTTTTTGTAGGTAAAAATTATGTTTTGATAACTTCAGTTAAAGATTACTTTTATATTATATGGAGACAGTCAGGAAATAACGAAATAAGTGTCAGTGTTTTTAATGTTACAACAAATCATCGTCCGTTCCTGTATCAAAGGGACGAAAGATTGGCTCGTCAGTGACGTTAATTTGGGTCTGTCTTCATTCACGAGATCGCCGTGGCCTAGTGGTGAAGGGGTGGGCGTTCCAAGCACAAGACCCGGGTTCGAGTCCTGGCGGATACTATTTTTCGACCCGTGCCTTTTTTTTAATTGGAGGAGCTAAGGGAGGAACATTGTTTAAACGCTATTATTTCTTCCTTTTCAATCATTAATGATTATTCTTTGCAATTGTTTATTATGATAACTCGAACCCGGGTCTCCAGCATTAAACGCGGACTCCTTCGCCACTAGGACATGGAGACTTCGTGGATGAAGATTCACGTCACGGGCAAGCAAATCTCTAGACCTTTTTGTGCTCAATTGATACATGGGGAGAGAGTTACGAACAATGCAATCCGCATGCCTCAGCTGGATCACATACAGCTTTGGCTTCTTCCTATGTTTAAACAATTCGCAAAGCATACTCATAAATGATTGAACAGGAAGAACAATATTCTACCCTTGGCTCCTCCAATTGACAAAAGGCACGGGTCGAAAAAAAAACTCGAACCCGGATCTCCGGCTTTCAATCATTTATGACTATTCTATATATATCTCTGGACTCTAAATCCATATTTCGCTCTAAAGCACTATCATATGGTAACTGTTCAATAAGTCAATCACCCAAATGTTCGTACACACTGCGAGCGACGATTTTGTATGCGATGAGTCCATTGAATAGGATCATCGTACATCTTTAGAGCGCAAGCGAATACTGTATACAGTATCCCATGCGCGCACGCACGGCGTCGCGGAGAGGCCTATCCATTTAAGATATTTCTATATCCCTGTCGTTGGTGGACTCTTTTGTAACCAACTCCTTATTAGCATTCAATCACCCTTTGTTTTTATTATCTTGTTCCAATTTCGTCTAACTCCTTCTTTATGAACTCTAATTTGTATATTCCGCTATGTCACTGCAATTATACATAATCATCAATGGACCTGTACCTGAATTAGTCCCTTGGCAAATTTCCTGCAGTCATCCAGTATTTCTGATAAGTCCACTCTCTCCACTGTTTATCTTCCAACGATCCCTTGAAGGCTAGTGCCACCTTGTCGGAGTATTTATCCTTGATCCTCTTGAATATTCTGAGAATTGTGATCGGTGGCGATGTAGTTCCTTTCTTTCCTCTGATTTTTACGCGCTGGTCCGTTTTACTTGCCCACGATAGGAGTGACTCATCGAATGGATCAGCTTGTCCTAAAGTAAGAATATATAGTATGTATGTATCTATTATGCGTAATAAATAAAATTGTTATCTCAGATACAGTGTAGTGACATTTTCATTCCCGTTATATAATCGGCATCTTTATCATTCAAAATGCTTGTATATCATTCAAAACTTATACTGATCGTCACATATCAAAGGCAAATGATTAAAACACGATTAGGCTTGATGTGGAAATGTAATTACATATTCCAATCCAATGGCAATAATATGAATATTTATATAATATTGACTGGCCTTGAGGGGGATACAACGAACTAGATTCATATTGCCCGAGTCGAAGACGAGGGCAATATGGATCCTAGTGAAGGCAATATATGTCGTATCCCCCGAAAGAGCCAGTCAATATCATTATTATTACCCATATCAGACATCTTGAGCAAATTGAGGAAATTAGTAAAATGTAAACTTTGTATTAAACGTTGTATTTAAACATACCAAAACCAAAGTCTCTGCTTGATAACATGTCACAAGTACGGCTGCGGCTTGTTTCGTGTACACACCAATGGCAAATCACCATCGCGAGATTTTTCCCGCGGGCCAGTTCACTTTGTAAAATTCCTACTACGAATCGTGAAGTGCCCGGTTGTCATATTCCCCTCTTTTTTAACACGTAAATCCCATAGGCTTTTGTGAAAGAGGGGAATATGGGAAATATTCCCCTATTTCACCTGCTGTCACTTGAAACGAGGGGAATATGATTTTGTAAAACCACAGCTCAGATGTCTGATATGGGTAATAATATTCCTTATATTATGCATAATGAAATTGAATAATGAAGTTGTATTTTAAAGGGGTAGTTTAGTTTTGGTAGAGAGGAGGCTGCACATCGCAATTTTTTTGTGAGGTTTATTAAAAACTGAGTGTCAAATTTGAAAGAACATGCAATTTTAATGGCAGAATAAACTTTATTTGGTCGAAATCGGCCCACAAACGGCTGAAATATCAATACATGTATCTGATCTTATAATTATTTGGGGCCCAAATAATTAACGGTTTTTTCAAAAAATTCAAAAAATGCTTCCACCTTTTCAAAAAATTTCGAAAGTGTTATTTAAGTAGTTGTTGATGTTCTCTCTATAAAATAAGTCTGGTAATAAAACATCACATGCATTATTGTGTATGGAAAATGGTTGAAACTGACGCCTTTTAAAAAGCGCCCTCTCGTGATCAAAATGGCTCTTTTTGAATGATAACATGCTTTTTACTTAGTCATTTTGCAAGTTTGTATACTTTTCGAGCATAGTGGAGTTATTACTATTAGTGTTTAAGGTTATTGTCCAGGTTTGGTAACTAAAGTTCAGCCTTACCAAAACTAAACTACCCCTTTAATATGACATTATGTATGTTAGGACGCATATTCTGTTGGATATAAATCTTACCTTGCAGCAAATCATCATCATCTCTGTCGCCTGGAAGGTAAAACAAAAGCAATGGGATTTGATAATTTAATAGGGTGCTATAAGATAACACAATATCACAATGGATGGGGGTTAACCCTATCAAGCCTAAGGGGGGGGGGGGGGGGCTGAATGAGCCCCCCTACCATATTTTGTACCACGCCCAAATTTTTCATCCAATTTTCACAAAATTCGGTGACTTTTCCTAAAATTGTATAGGGAACATTGTGGTATGTGTCAGGTTTTTCCCGTTGCCATGGTGAAATGTATAAACTGTACAAAAGTAAAGTCACAATATCAGAAAATAGATGTCACTTGCTTGTTTGTTTGTTTGTTTGTGTTTTTTTTTCAAGAACAAAATGGCGGAAAACAATAGAAATAATAAGAATTACAAAAAAAAATAAGTTTCTCATAATTTTCCGATTGTTTTTCTTCGTAATTTTAATTGAACATCCTTTCCATATAAAACCCAAGGTATTGACATGGTATTTTCATCTTCAATTAGTAACAGTATCTAGTAAACTTATATTGAAAGTGATTTTACATTATAACACAAAATTAGTGTAATATGTGTACATAGGTTTTGTAAACTCATTGTACTGTCCAGGCATTGACATGAATTATTTTTATTTATGATCAGTAGTCATATGTCATGTGATATGACCTGAAGAAAATTTCATGGATATTTATTTTGTTTTTCTTTGTTTTTAAGGACAAAATGGCGCAAAACAATGAATATAATAAGAATTAAGTCATATATAGTTTTGAATACTTTTCATCTATATTTATGAAAAATCTTTTTTTGTTATTAAAATCTGCTAATGAGGGTTTCTTATGCTGTCAACAAACATTTTGATATGAAAAAAATCCATTTGGTTTAAGTTTATAGTGTAAAAATTGAAGAAATTGCATACGTAAATTATCATTACAGTTAATGTGTTTGATAAGTTGTGTGAAGATCACCTCCACAATGACTTTGCGGACATAATGGGCCTCTAAATCCCATCAAATTCCACAGAAATGTCCTGATCTATGTTCCAGAATATATAATATTACATAATTATGTTCAAAAGTTTAATTTGCCTACTTGATAACAGTCCACTTGGCGAAAACAGCTCCAAAACTTCTATATTCTGACATGTTCTATGTTTTGTATCATATTATCGTAAATAGCGCCCTCATAGGGTGACCTCTAAAAATGTTTATGATTGCAATTTGTAGAGCTTGACCTGCTTGACACATGTGCCAAATATGAAAGTGGTTGATTGAATAATAAAGAAATTAGAGAGGGGGCCCTATGAGCACCACCCCCCCCCCCCCCCCCCCCCCCCCCCAGGGCCTGGGAACGCTAAAATAGCTTGGGCCTGATAGGGTTAAGGGCTGTGTAACACATTTGCAGGGATTTTAAAACACCGCGTATCTTTCTCAAACTGTGCATCTAGCTAGGGAATGAAGTTAATAAAATGTGTGAGAAATGTCAAATCAATTGAACCCTTACTCCTTCAATAAACGAATTTAATATTTGTCAGTTTTACTTCGGGAAAAAAATATATGGCTTGAGGTAACTCAGCCTCTGGATAATTCGGCCCTTGATTAGTCGATACTAATACGACATACTTACCTGATCAAAAAGGGACACATAACTTAAACTGTAGAATGTGTCCGTTAAGAGCTCTCGTTCAGACCAAATAGTTACAAGACTTGTTTTCTTACCTGGTTTGGTGGATACAAATGTGTTACACAGCCTTTAAAGGGTACCACCACCCAAAAATAATATTGTTATTAAAGAAAGGTAACATCTTTAGTATTCAATTCCAACAACAAGTTCACAAAAATACGTTTCCAGAAAGAAAAAAATATATAATTGGAAACGTATCACCATTCTAAAGCATGCGTTCATGCGGTCTGAATTGCGAAGACTGCGATGTGTGCGGTGAATTGCGATGTGCGCAGAGCGAACGAATCGCCCGGGAATCTATTGTCTACAAACGTACGCGTGAATAGCATTGGCGCACTCGTAAATGGTTGGCCCATATGGAACCAGGAAATAGCAGTGGTTCCGTAAGTGGTGGAAATTAATTGCTTTGTTTATGAATTACATAACCCTTTGCAAAATGTTGGGTATCTATTTGATATCACAGAACGGTGCCAAAACATATTATAATGTGTTGTTCTTTGCCTGGTGGTCCCCTTTAAGTATCATAAATCTGTTTGACGTTATTATATTTCCAAGACAAAGAAACCGCCTAATTGTAATGGCCGTGTCATATTAATTTATTTTATGGGGCACAGTAGTGACTTCTGCCCTGAGTATTTGACAAAAACGATAAACACATAACGGGGAAAACTTTTAACAAAAACTATATGAAAATACAAAGAGTGTACCCGGCCCAATGCTTCATGTGTTCATAATCGGCCCGACCACGCTACGCTACTGTCTGTTCATATCATTTTGATTATGAGTTTGATTCATTTTCATCAAATGAATACAAGTTGTAAAATAATTATATTAACCATCTCACCATCTTGATGACGTCTATAGAAGGAGAATATCATGAAGGAAACAATAATGATGATGAAAACCCCGACAGTTGCGCCAACTACTAGCGGAGTGGATGAACCTGTATAGATTAAAGCAGGGAACATTATTTTAGTTTCGGCATTGAAAGTTGATGTGCATATTAATATTGTCTAAGTGTGTACGTTAGTCGTCGATTAGACTTAATACAAATTCTTATTTTGTATCTTGACCACCTGTGAACAAAGTAGAATGTGTTTGTTTGATATAATTTTTAGAATATTTAAATGTAATAATATTTCCAACTTATAAGATATAACTTGAAATACAGTACCGAGTAAAAAAAAAAAAAAAAAAAGAAGGAAACCGAGGTCTACCGGTTAATAATTCAAATATATAAGAGTTTTGAATATGCACATTTGTATTTATATCTGTGGGAATTACATCTATCATGATTATGCATCATTTACCCAAATCATCTGCGAACATGACGTCATGTCGAACGTACCCATGTCAAAGTTGGAATTGAGAGTAGGGAGATACAAGTGTAGGGGGATAGAGGACTTGGGGAGGGTGAACGAAAATTCATTGATGGAATGGGATCCATTTGCTTAGGTTCACACCTGAACTATGACAATGGGTTGGGCATTATGTTGAATGAGCTAGACAGGCCTTATAAAATGTAAGCATCCTCTTCAAAGGGATCTAGTAACTTTGTTGACATGTGCAAACAGTGATGAATGGCTGATGCAATGTATATTGTTGTTATCTCATATGTCCACGGGGTATTGTGTGAAAATTTCAAGTCAAATGGACATTGCATGGCCACGTAATGAGCGAAAATGCAAAGTGATATTCACTAACTCACTGCACTCACTTTGTACACGGTCTCAAAACTCCGGGGGAGTTTTTCTTATCTGAATACTTCGACCGTACATATCTTTGTAACGAAAGGGAAATTAAAAAAACCGAAACCTGTCCCATGATTTTATTGTTAATACGAACACAACAAGGTATGAGGGAACCGCTAGAATTACAATTTTATTTTGAGGATTTGGACAATGTTACTAAGTCCCTTTAAGGAATGCATTAAGTTACGTCGGATAAAATATATCTGGTTTGATCAGTAGTGCACAGTAAATAATTACAATCACAATAAAAGAAAGCGTCTTCACTATTTAATATGTACCCGACTGAACCGACTCAAAAGATGAAGGCAGGATTGGAATGACGGTGAACTGCCTCTTGTAGGCGGCATTGCTCACATCAGCAGTACACGTAAAACTCCCTCCGTCCGGAACGCTGTCTACCCTCTCTCTTATTGTTACGGTCAGGCTGCCATTGGTGTCGCGACTTGCTGATGTTCTGCTCAGAATACCAGATGCCGTGTCGTTGGTTGACCAGGTGATAGAAATATGCCCTTTAGCTCCGGTTACTGAGCAGTTAAGGCTAATGTGTTCTTGAGTCGACAACACGTTCACACTGCAAAATCCATTTTCTTCAATACGCGAAATGTCGTTGCATTGGTCAATGTAAAAGATAGGCGGATCTGTATAAGTGAGAAAATGGAACATAAAATTAAAAAAAATCTAAACTTAAAGGGGTAGTACAGTTTTGGTAAGGCTGAACTTTAGTAACCAAACCTGGACAGTAACATTATAAACTAATAGTTATTACTCCACCATGCTCGAAAGGTATACAAAATTACAAACGACTAAGTAAAAAGCCTGTTATCATTCAAAAAGAGCCATTAAAACGCAAGAGGGCACTTACTAAAAAGGCATTGGTTTCAACCATTTTTCATACAAAATAATGCATGTGATGTTCTATTGAAATAATGATTAAGTAGATAGATCATCAACAACTATTTAAAAAACGCTTTTGACATTTTTTGAAAAAGTGTAAGCATTATTTTAATTATTTGAAAAATTCATCTAATTATTTGGGCCCCAAATAATTATAAGATCAAATATATTTATTGATATTTCAGCCGTTTCTGGACCGATTTTGACCAAATAAAGTTTATTCTGCCATTAAAATTGCATGTTCTGTCAAATTCGACACTCAGTTTTTCATTATCTCACACAAAAATTGTGATGTGCAGCGCCCTCTCTACCAAAACTAAACTACCCCTTTAACCTTTTTTGGTAATTAATTTGTTCCTCACTTTTACATATTGAAGAAACGCGGGACCTTCATGCATTTGTTTAGTGTTCATTAAAAACCCATATACTTTGAACGTTCGTGGAAAAGGGTAACTTCATTATAATATACATTTCATGTTTAATCATGCTTTAAAATATTTCTTTGTACATCAACAATTAATTGTATATTTTAGAGCAAACATGACATATTGCATGAACCATGACGCTGTAAACAATTGAAAACTTAACATACCGTAGAACACCATCGTCAAGCACCCCCAATCACCTATATGCATCTTGATTTTAAAGATCGCCCGCTCTCTGTCCAAACGGGAAACTTTAATCAAGAATGCAAATAATGGTGAGGAATATTCATGAGGATAATAATAGAGGTGAATCTCATGGAAACGTCTTTAAAAGCAAGATGCGTATAGGTGCTTGGGGGTGCTTGACGATGGTGTTCTACGGTATACGTATAGCTCGCGTACCTAAAACGGTGACAACCGTGTAGCCATCGTAGCGAGATCCTGTTCCTGAGCTTACTACCTCACAAAAGTACCGTCCACTATCTTCCTTCTGAACATGGTGGACAACGAGAGAGAAATCATCCTTTATCTGGAACTTTCCACTCTCGTACCCGGGACCACTGCGCTGTCCATAACCTCGATCAAGGATAATGATGTCAGTAGCGTCATCTCTACTCTCCCCTTTCTTCCAGTAAACGGCAGAAACTGGTTGGGGGAAGGAGCAAAGAAGGACGCCCTCCTGTCCCTGTATTAGTTCCACGACATCCAGAGTAGAAACCGCAATGATGGTTGGAGCTTGCCCAACTAAGAAAATAAGAAAACGAAGAAGATGACATTTAAAATGGGAGATTTGCACAAAACTGTGTTCAGTTGTACTGTGATTTGAATTAAAGATAAGCAGAGCAAGGTGTATTTTTAAGGTCGTTGCTGATATCATATTTCAAGCATTTGTTTTAGCATATTTGTTTTAGAATAATGAGCAAGGATATTAGGGTTTCTCCGCGATTCGAATTCCGGAGAAACCCCATTTTCTTTGTCTATTATTAATTGTTATTATAATGTTTATACTTCTTGTCAGTTGCCCTATGTTTGGAATAATTGTAATTTTGAAATGTTGAATTGTTCGTATTCTGTTAAATACAAATATTCTGAGAATGTAAATTAATAACAGTAACATAGGACATAAGTGTTTTTTATTATTTTGTTACGAAGAAGTTTGAAATGTTTAAGAATAATACAAGGAGAAAGGGTACTAGAATATGGTTATTAAGAGAGATTATTCTTCTTACTGGTAACATCTGTGTGGCTCCGAAACACTTCGCCAGTGCTTTCATCTGTAATTTCGCAGAAGTATCTTCCCTCGTCTCCACCTTTGACGATTGAAATCAAGAGTGAAAACCCAGACAAGTCAAAGCGACCTTCCAGCGCACCAGGTCCGCTGAGCTCACCTGTACTAGATAAATCAGACGAGAGAACGACCTTTGCCTCCGAGACGGTGTTTCCTTTAGTCCAGAACAGTAGAGACGCGGGGCTGGAGTAGTTGCATGGTAATATGCCTGGTTCCCCTTCTTCCAGGTTTACATTAGGGGATGTGATGACACCACCACTGTCTGCAGTAACAGAAGCTGGGGAAACATAATATAGTATATCGTATTATTACAATGGCGCTTGATTATATAGGCTGGCAAAACGAACAAATACAGTTCATTGTATTATACATTTAATCATGTTTAATCATGCATTGGCCTCTCACTTTCTCGTGGTCAATGTTGGTACAGAAATATCTTGGCTGCCAGATCGTGACTTTCATGATGACGCACCACCTGTGCCGATCTTCAGCAACATGATCTACATGAACCAGGGAAGATATCGGCAGACCATAACCAGATGCGGTTGAATCCAACGAGTTGTTGGTCTACCAGGTCTACATGAGTTTTCTTGTCACCTTGCGATGTGTCCAAATTAGCTAAGGGCCAGCCCTGCCGTTTCATTTGGCCTAGAAGTCTGAGACCTGCTCCAATTTCTTGAAGGACACCTTTTCATTAGTCCTTCTGGCAGTCTAGGGTTTCTTCAACCCTTTACTTCGATTATGAATTGCGACCCTTGCAACACAAACACATGCACACACACACACACATACACACGCACACACACAAACACACACACACACACGTGCACAGATACACGCGCATACACGCGCAAGTACACACACACACACACACACAAACACATATACACACACACTCACATGCGCACACACATACAGACATCATACTGCAACAAACATACCATCCATACACATGCACAAACACACACGCACACAGACAAATAATGAATAATTATGAGTAGTACATAATAATAATAAGATGAGATGAATGGGGGTCAAATGATCATTACAAATTAAATACAACTAAACGTCAAAGTTGTAATTTTTACCGCAACAATTTAAAAACTTACTTTTCCTTCTAAAATGAAAATTATGAAAATAAACTCCAAAATCCATTTCGGTTTATTTTCACGAATGTGAAACTATAAGTAAAATTGCGAGGCAGTAGTGAACGCCTACGATTTTATTTGAATGACTTCATTTTTTGTTATCTCATTTCTGAATGGAGTTTGGTTAAACAAACTTTTTGCATTATTGCGATTTCTACGGTATAGACTAGGTAATCCTTTAAAGGAAATATAGCGTGTAGATGGCATAGTTTTCAAAATAAGGCTGTCTATAAGTAATTGTCCCATGAAATCCATCAATTTTGGGGTAATTAGTAAATATCTAATTGTCCTGTGAACGCCCCTTTTGCATCGCCACAATTTGTGTGACGTCATCTAAAGAACTTCGTCCTATAGTCTCTGTTTACGACGCCTCTAAATTATCTAAATGACGTAAGCCGATGAATTGTAACGCTGCTGATTTTGGACCCTAAATGTGGGCGGGGCGTACGTAAACTGGCTGCTAAGTGAGATTTGGCATAACAAAATTAGCCTAAAATCACTACTGTGTTAATTTTCATGGATTTTTTTTTTCTGCAGACCTAGTTTACATGTCATCAACTATGGAATAAGTGCCAAAATACGTTGTATACTTTAGTTCCTTTAACCCGCAAAATAACT
>JBAMJV010011001.1:0-55949 GCA_037951105.1 Echinarachnius parma | reverse complement strand
CTTGGTATCGTTGTTCATTTGAAAAGACACTCTATCCTATGGACATATTACATTTGTTACTATATTTTGGGAAGTGCCCCGTTCCGTTTTTTTTGGGCCACCCTGTATAGGCGACATTTGGGGAGGGTATGTGGGTAGATTATTTGTATGTATATCTTTAGAAGTATGCTAGTTATGCAAAGGAGAGATATCCCCCACCCTTCACCCTGTCATACCCCCAATCTATTCATGTGATGTTTTGTATTTTTATGGCAAATTATTAGGGGGGGATGCGCCCCCATGCAACATCACTGCATGTACCGTGCGTCCCAAAAAAAACTATACACTTTTGAAATGGCTGCCGTATACAAAATATATGATTCCGGGGGAAAAGTTTTATGTGTATGGAAAGCTCATAAACTCAACTTTCATATGACACCAAAAAGTCCGAAAATAATTAATGCTTGGGTGAGCACTGCTCACTTTTGTAAAGGGTATGAAAATTAGGTTGCGCAGGAATTAGCCTTCCAATTTGTGAGAGATAAATCCTTTGAAAACTATACACTTTTGAAATGGCTGCCGAATAAAAAATATATGATCCTGGGGGAAAAGTTGTATATGTATGGAAAGCTCATAAACTCAACTTTCATATGACACCAAAAAGTCCGAAAATAATTCATGCTTGGGTGTCCACTGCTCACTTTTGTAAAGGGTATGACAATTAGGTTGCGCAGGAATTAGCCTTCCAATGTGTGAGAGGTAAGTCCTTTGGAGCTTACAAAATTGAGGGTGATATGATAAATTCATGATCAATTGCGATCAATTGCGATCAGTTTGGGTTTGCTGAGTGAATTGTATGGTTTATTAAACCAAACTTTTATGCATGAGTGAACAGGAATTGCATTTTTTTTATTGTAGCATTGTAACTTTCCCTGGTAGTCTCAGTGGTGTGTTCATGGGAGTCAGGATGGGGTGATGGTACATGTACCGATTGACTGATACATTGTTGATTAAGTGATTGCTAGCTGAATGTTGATTGTCTAATTCACGGTATTGATTGATTGACTGATAGATTGTGATTGATTTCAGGTGTCAATGGATAATAGCAACCAGTCCAATTTTGGAAATGTAGGTAGAATTCGGGATAAGGGAAGGAGGTCTGGATATTTTGGAGTGGAGACCAACGAATATAAATTGTCGAGATATGCACAAGCACACCCAGGAAGAGAGAGAGAGAGAAAGAGAGAGAGGGGGGGGGGGGGGGGGGAGAGGCCTACATGTCCTTTTGACCCTTATCCCATCTACCCAACAAAGTCCTACCCTACATTTCACCTCCCCTGCACCATGTACCATCACCCCGTCCTGACTCCCATGAGCACAACACTGAGTCTACCAGGGAAAGTTACAATGCTACAATAATAAATGCAATTCCTGTTCACTCATGCATAAAATGTTAATCCCATAAACCACAAATTTCACTCAGCAAACCCAAACTCATCACAATTGATTATAAATTGGTCATATCATCCTCAATTCCGTAAGCTCCAAAGGATTTACCTCTCACAAATTGGAAGGCTAATTCCTGCGCAACCTAATTTTCATACTCTTTACAAAAGTGAGCAGTGCTCACCCAAGCATGAATTATTTTCGGACTTCTTGGTGTCATATGAAAGTTGAGTTTATGAGCTTTCCATACATATAAAACCTTTCCCCCAGAATCATATATTTTTTATTCGGCAGCCATTTCAAAAGTGTATAGTTTTTTTTGGGACGCACGGTAGAGGTTGCTCCCCCTGTACGCCTTATTTTTTAATAACACAGTGAATGAAAGATGTAGATTTTCAGACAGTGTGAGCACATTATTTATCTTTTATGTCAACCAGTTGCAAATAACTACAAGTCTGTTTTTTGTTAGTATCTAACATGCGCACACACACACACCCACACTCACACATACTCTGCGGATACATCACTACACAGAGCCCACATTTACATTCAAGTACAGTCAAACCTGTTATAACAGCCACCTTTTTATAGCAGCAAACCTGCCTATAATGGCCACCAAACATGATCCCTTGCAGAGAAAAGGAATGTAATGGAACCTGTCTATAGTGATCACCTTTCTACAGTGGCCATTTGATTGGCGGTCATGGTACACAGGTTTGACTGTACATTTTCATGCTTCTAGCCGTTTTCCCCCTTTACCTGGTACTATGTGTGCATTTTTTACATTTCAAACTAACAAAATCGCCTGTTTGTGTATGCTGGTAAATTGTACTTTTTTGAAGTAGGATTTACATTCCTGAAATTTGAAGCAATGCAAATGGTTGAATAACTTGTGTATTTACACAGCATTTTCACATTTTATGAAAATCAATTATATAACAATATGCAATTATTGTTATTTGGATACTTTGTATTTCATTTTTCAATAAATGCAGAAACAACTGTTACAAAAAATGAAATACTGGGTGATTGATTCAACTTTTGGATGTGTGCAGATCATGTAGTGTCTCTGTGAATGTGTCTCATACATTGTCCACCTAGCCATTTGGTTGATCCTGATCTATGAAAAATACAATCGAGTTGGCCGACCCTTCATTACCCTGCATATAATAGGGCAAGCCTCTGTGAATCCAAGCAAAAGGAGGGTTAAGAGGACAATTGGCATAGTGATACACACTCACATTACTTCATGGGTGTTATTAGGAACTTCAATCATACATTATATCAATAACCTTGTACAATTATTCTGAATCATATTATTTATTAGTATTTCATCTGAGAAAAACAATGGTTTGTTTGAGTAAAAAAAAAAAGATAAATTTATCTAGAAGTCCTGCTCCAATATTAAGGTGTTTTCGCTCAGCGACGTACAGAGCTTTCAACGACGCAGGGAGCGATCTATTGCCCCGTTCACCGCGCTCAAATAACTTTCGTTGACAAGCAGTTTCGCTAATTTGGTGAAGGCGGACGTACATTCGTAGACTGCATGACGTCACATCTCGTTGTCACAAGCAATGTATAGACAACGCATGGCTGGCTTGTATTGTTAACACGCCAACTAATTGTCTATGTACTACACATGATAGCAATGTGCTGAATGTTTACCTCGCTACAAGCATGTTTATTGGTTGACCATAGAGCTGTATCGTGCCGTCGCATAATAACCGGAATAATTCTGACCAAAGTGTGTCGCAGATTTAAACCCAAGAACGGTCGGCCCGCTGTTACTGTAGCAAGTTCTTGATTTTGCACACGAACTGCAGGATTCCCCGTTTGCAAAAACCTGCTAGCTTAGTTCCTTGCTAATGGACGTTGTGGGTCCGTTTCCCGCAGGGTATGAGCATGGCGACTGAAGGGTCTGCGAGAACTTGGGTGTTGGCGGCCTGGTTATTTGTTCTGGGTGGTGTGGTGTAGTGGATTTGTAGAATCTTGATGGGTCTTGAAAAAATCTATAGAGAGGGTGAGATTTGTGAAAAAAGGAACGCAATCAGATAAATAGTATTGTGTATTAAAGTCATGTGCATTTATTGCACAAAATGAACCACAAACATGTATTCATGTAGTAAAAAGAGGATTTGATTTCTAATCAACATGGACCAAATTTGTTATTTTCCCTTCAGTTTGTTATTCAGCTGTTAGGATCGAAAGCTACACTATTATTGACTCTAATTTATTCCATTGTCAATTTTTCAGTAGCAGTTTTCATCTGTTTTTCAATCGGTATACAGTATACAGTATGCCTAATGCATTTGTCTCTAATAAGCAAAATAATAAATCTAAGGTCCACATTCTGAAAATCTTGCAGAGATACAAAATAAAATCATGCTAAAATAATTTTCATCATTCTGAAAATGGTGTAAGGGAATGTTGATGCAAATTCTACAATGCATTGTGAATCTTTTCTCATGTCCAGTAATGTCGGCCCTTGTTTATTGAGATTTTCTGTTATATAACATAACAATCAAGCCCATGATAAGTTTTCAAAATATGCGCTCAATGCACATTCTTTCCTCCTCTGACATTTATCTATGTTGTTTTCCCAGTTTCGAATCCCAGTGAGATCACTTTGTGCAAGTATAGCAATTGACACACAATGGTATGCCAAAATAAACTCTCATTGATTTTGCCTGCTAATTTGAAGATGAAATTCTAGTTTCAGAACACAGATCTATCATTTATCTCTGTCCTCAGTCCAAGAAAAAGGTTCTCAATGAATTACCTTAACCATAAGTCAATCGCGGTAAGCACCAGCACCAATCGTGTGAGTCGTATCAGCATGCAGATTGCACGTCCATTCTATCGGTACTCGGAAATCCTCTATGTATAATGTCGAAGAGAACAGCCACATCCAATGCTATAAAATGAGGATAAAAATCAAAAAGTTGCTTAATGATGGCAATTGGTATGGAAAGTCAATTTCCTTATGTAAGACAAAAAGAAAACACTGATCATCCAAGGTTTTTTCCCCAACATTTTGATTGCCAAGCCTAATATCTAATGAAAAAAACTTGTCCCAAAGTAAGAGATTGGCAGATTAGCCGGAATTGTCCATGGAGGCGGAGGGGGGGGGGGGGGGGGGGGGGGGGGGTGAGGTGGGTCACACAAGGGAGCAGAGCTATGCGGCTTTGTACGGCAACAACATGGGCGGGCCGGTACAGAAAGTTTGACATATTTGACGTAGTCGTACAACATTTCCGAAGCCGAGAGTATGATTTAGTATTGGTTTAAAATTTTCGACATTTTCGAGGCCGAGACCACGGTTCTTCGTACTTTACGAGGTCAAGACCGCTAAAGTATCATCTTGGACCAGTAGAAATTTGAAATTGGGAGGTGGATCAATCCACCCAATGCACCAACTGACCACCACAATTCACAATGACAATAATGTTTTTTATTTTGCAACATTTCACTTTTGTCTTTTGAGTTTGCCGAGTACTACACAGACACAGTACATTCCAGACCATAGACCTAACATATACTTTGTACATAAAAAATGAGAATCGATTAAAAAAACACAAAAAACGGATTACCCATTCTATATCAAATTTGAGAAGGCCCAATCATTTCATAATCATAAGTCATAACAAAAGAGATATCAACATAACTAGATCGACAAATCTATTGCTTTCATGGCCTCTTTGACATTATCATTGTCATTTTCACAGTGAAAAAGACAATAATAATGTCAAAGAGACCATGAAAGCGATAGATTTGTCGATCTACACTCAAACTTGAATTGCTGATTCTGTAATTGGGCCCTTTGACTTGCGAGGGTGATCTACGTACCTTAGCCCGAGCCCTAGGCCGGGGCTTCGATCGGCGCTGAGAACTCGATCAGTCCGAGATTCAGTGCCCCGTGCATGACCGTGTCGTCTTCGATCACCTGCAGCTTCTCAGACTCAGCTCTGCATGCATCTCAATTATCAACCAAATTGTTGTTTTTTCTCCTTGATGAACCTTTAGATCTCCGGCTTGTCGATTCTCAAACGGTTTCTTCAACAAATATGTTAGTGGTATTTAGTACACAATGCAAATATGCACAGTATACTTCGCCCACACGGTAGCTGTAGCTAGCTGTACGGGTATCGTACACATATTACGAACGTACGTCTATGACTGTATGCAATATAGCCGGGCGGGGATCGGTCACAATATAGCAGGCACGACAAGGTCAAAGGTCACCAAAGCCGTTAATTAACGTCATTGAAATAAAAGATTTAAATGATAATTATCTTCATACTAAAGGGACATTTGAAAAAATCAAACCCTATTTTATTCTTCTTTTACCATAAACTAAACAACACGGTAGAAGAGAAACGAGGAAGCTCCAAGTAATTTTCGTGGATTTGAACACTTTACAGGTATGACTTTAATATGTAGTATAATGCTTATTTTGTAATATAGAGATACACTATCGATATAGTGAAAAGAGAACCAATCTCGACTAGCACTTGTGCTAACTTTTGGTTTTCTTTTAGCACCAACCTTAACTTTTGTATAAATATATTTTATAGTATGTAAGCATTAATTAAGTTTTACTAATCTATTGCAGTGATTCATTGTTTTGTAAATTATGTACAGTTGATGTACATATATATGATATTGTTGTTGTTAATAAAACTTAAAAACTTCAAAACTTCATATGTCCACAGGGTATTGTGTGAAAATGTCAAGTCAAATGGACATTGCATGGCCAAGTAATGAGCGAAAATGCAAAGTGATATTCACTCACTCACTGCACTCACTTTGTACACGGTTTCAAAACTCCGGGGGAGTTTTTCTTATCTGAATACTTCGATCGTACATATCTTTGTAACGAAAGGGAAATTTGAAAAACCGAAAACTGTCCCATGATTTTATTGTTAATACGAATACAACAAGGTATGAGGGAACCGCTAGAATTACAATTTTATTTTGAGGATTTGGACAATGTTACTAAGTCCCTTTAAAGGACAAGAATTACCAGTGAAGTAACCGGTTTAACTATTTCAAGCTTGTTCAATTTGATAAGCACATGAATTACGGAGTAATTGACATATATTGGAAGATAAATAATCAAAGATCCCTAAACCACAATAAAATCTAAGAGTCGCTTGCATTACGGTGGTGTTTGGAGGAAATTAAAAAAACAGGTTATTTTCCTTATTCTTTTTCACAATTCAGGCCTAAATTATGTATTTTTCTTATACAAAATCTTATGTTTTATTTACCTGAAATGAAAGATAATTTACTTCTCTTTCAGAAAATATATGTCCTAAAGATATGGAATTTATGTGAGACATTAATCTCACGATAAAGAACAGAGTGCAATCGTTAACTTCAAGTTCATAACAGAGGTAAGCATGAATTATTGTACGATAATCAAGAGCCCTTTGTGCGGTGTTGCGAAAAGACTGTAAGTTTTAGTGGAACCTGTTCGCCTCTTTGAAAATTAGGAATTAGGAAGTTCTTTTAACATTTCAACTATTTTCTTTATAAACATGTAGGTTTAAAAGAGGCCACGGACTACTCATACGTTTGCTGTTCACGATTTTCGCGTTTCTTTACATCATCCAGCATGTTTCATGCAGCACGTTCCCCATAGGAACAAATGTTACTCGCACAATCAACCATGCACTGACCATAGAAGAGGTAGAGTTCTCCTGCACCGTGTTTTTAGTAGGCAGTAATCAACCATTCTTCTACCAGAACAAATTCGACCCACGTGGTTTGAAGCCAGGTCAGGAGGGACGTGTTGATGTCAAACTTAATTCCGAACAGAGAAACCTGACAATTGTATTGAGCATTGTGAAACTCGAAACAATAGATGATGGTGAATACATAACAACTGTACTAGAAAAAAGGGGTGATTTTCTTTACACGTATTATGAAACCGCTATCGTTGTATCATTTCCACCCGGAAAGATAAAATGTGAAGTTCGAAACCCGCTTATTCCGGTTAGTGACTGGCTTACTATAAGTTGCAATGCCACTGCTGGTAGCATCGACAACCGTGGACACATCATGTGTTTCAAAATGCTAAACAAACCCCCCATCTTCAGCCTGTATCGATTGTCGGTGACCACATACTGGCTGTTTTCTGGATGGACCCTG
The DNA here is from genome assembly GCA_037951105.1 of Echinarachnius parma. Lineage (NCBI taxonomy): Eukaryota > Metazoa > Echinodermata > Echinoidea > Clypeasteroida > Echinarachniidae > Echinarachnius > Echinarachnius parma. The sequence goes on along the minus strand of JBAMJV010011001.1, from coordinate 48,371 downwards.
TGCTTCAAACCACATGTTGTGTGACAGGGGATAATGTCAGTGTCGACGTTGGCTCCTGCAATGATACCGTATACACCCCGTCTGAAGGAACTGAATGGCGTAACAGTACTTCTGCATTCGACACTAGCACAGCGTCAACGCCTGCATCTTCGAATCCAATGGCCACAGGTATTATAATGAATAACTCCCCGTATTTCTTCAAAATCCCCAATCAATAACTTAAAGGGATCTAGTAACTTTGTTGACATGTGCAAAAAGTGATGAATGGTTGATGCAATGTATATTATTGTTATCTTATATGTCCACAGGGTATTGTGTGAAAATTTCAAGTCAAATGGACAATGCATGGCCAAGTAATGAGCGAAAATGCAAAGTGATATTCAATAACTCACTGCACTCACTTTGTACACAGAAGAAAAACTCGCCCGGAGTTTTTCTTATCTGAATACCTCGATCGTACATATATTTGTAACGAAAGGGAAATTTGAAAAACCGAAACCTATCCATGATTTTATTGTTAATACGAATACAACAAGGTATGAGGGAACCGCTAGAATGACAAATTTATTTTGAGGATTTGGACAATGTTACTAAGTCCCTTTAAAATTAGGTGCCGAATTAACCACTTTGTTAACTTGACGCTGCACTGGCATTTGAAAAACGCCATGTAATAAGTAATGAAACTATGTGTTGAAAAATCATCAAAACAACATTAACAATAATTGTAAATCAAGATTTGACAGGAGACCACTAAAGACTGCACCCACATATATTGAAATGGTACGTCTTACTGATGAATGTCGGCTGTGACAGATTGGATAATACAAGTATTTTCGAGGCCGAGACCAATTTTACAAAATTACAACACTAACATTACCACTTCTGTTACTTCTACTACTACAATATAAATACATATAATAATCAGAATAGTAATATGAATGCATGGTACTTGAAAAAAATAAAAGTAGACTTCTGCTCAGTTGCCCTTATATAAATAATGGCAGTACCGAAACACACATTTAATACGAGGTCCTTGACACAGCGTGTGTCAAGCAAAAAAGGAAACCTGGCATAATTGGCCAATTTTGTTGATATCTTCATGTTTTTTTTTTTAAATCAAATAAAAGCCTAAGTATGGTATATACATGTATAAATGATCAATAATCTACCTAGCAGCCAATATAACTTTACGCATCTGCGAACACGACACAATATTGGCGATATACACGTTACGTATGACACTAGGTCGTGGATATCATTAGAAAATACTAGAACTTGAATAAGCTAGAGAAGTTATTTGGGATAAATTATATGCAATCTTTGTTTGTCGCTTTCTCTAGAGTGCAATTTATCAAATCTGTAATTCCATGTTAATACTATAGAAGTATTTTCAACTGATTTTATAGTAATACATACGTAAACAAAACAAAGAAATACATAAAAAAAATTTAAAAACAATAGAAAACATAATGAAGATACTGGCTCTTTGTTGTTCTATTATTAATCCAAATGGTCTAAAGAACATATGTAGTGAAAACCAATGTTTAATTATGAAGAATATAATATGATTTATGGGTAAAAATATGAATTTAATGACTTTATTTGCATACATTCAAAAATATGCAAATTAAATAACTTTTGAAAAAATTCAAATCACTATTGTATTCTGTACACTTCACTTAACATGCGTGCACATTTTCACGGCGATCGGCCGCTTCGCGGCCGAAATCTTAAGGGGGGCCATAATGCTCCCCCCCCTGCCGCGCATTTCCGTTTTACACCCTGGGCTAGGCATTTTCACCCAAAGCGTGCCCAAAATGCGCTGGTAAGCCAAGACTAGAGCCTGCTGTATGCGAATAGCGCCTGATGTGTGCGATACAATTTCTATGCATCAAAAGCCTAGCCATTTTCTAAAAAAAATCGTAGTTTTACACACCATGATGACTGTGAGTGTATTGTATCTACGCCTAGATGAATATTCCTAGTCTCATCGTCGTGGTCGTAGTCCCATCGAGATCGGCCACTAATTAATGGTCACCCTCGCCCTTGGACTTTTCTTAGCTAGATCGATATCGCAGAGTCGCAGAGTTTGATATAAATGCATATATGCATTTCCAAAAAGTGTACACGGCATGTTCAGACCTATTTGATTTTTTTGAAAGGTCCGACAATCTTGATTTTTCTTTGAGCAGATGCATATTGGCGAGACCTTTCGCGCCATACAACATTTGTGACCACTGCATTTATATTTTTTTCTACAGGAGCAAAAAACTTGCTATTTTTGACCACTTTTGGAAAAATCTCTTTAATGTTTTTTTGAGCGGTTAAAACCTTAGAATGAAGACTTGATACTATTTGGTTTATTTTTAAATGGGAAGTTGTTGCATATGTCAGGACTCATTATATGAGTTATTGTTAGTAACTGGCAATCATGTGATTTTTGGTGATTTTTTAACCAGTGGTAAATTGTAAGCGTTGCCTACGAATACATTTTTTAGCACGCTGAACCTTATTGAAAAATTCGTCACACGATTACAAATTTGTGCTTAACTTAAACCCTCATGTGTCTACTATGGAAATGCATTTTCAAAAAGCCTAGTGTTTTTATTGTATAGCCGCCAGAAACGTCAAAAGCTGAAAAGGCCCCTTTGGTAAAAAAAATGGCATTACCTACGTATACACTTCAGCATGTCGTAGCTTCAATATGTATGTAGATTAGTGAGAGATAACTTAGGAATAGATGGAATATAGCATAACGCTAATATGTGCAAGGGTTTATCATTTTCGAATAATCATTTTAGAAGATATTCAACAAAATGTGTTGCATTCGTAAGTAATTTTTAACAAATTATACCTTACTTACGAATACAAAAATGTCATAGGGAGCTTGATTCCTGCGCTGACATTATTTCAAAGGGCAATATCACGTATATATTTTGGCTATTTGAAGAAAATGAGCGTGTGATGGTATGAAACAAATTTCCTTTTCAAGCATTATAATTTTCATATTTTTGGGGCATTTAGATTACGAGCACACCGGGTTAAAAAAATTACGTTTTTTGCCTCATTTAACATTAAACCGTTTTCTCCTCTTTGTTTAACAAGCGTGATCATCATATTAATGAATAAATTTATGTGTATGATTCGAAGAGATCCTTTGGCAATAGATTAAAATCAAAATAACGAGAGTCAATGCTTTAATAAGAACATTAATGTGACATTTTATCATGGGGACACTCTGTATTCGTAGGTAAAATGTACTCGTAGGTAACAAGACAAAAGTAAACTTTCGGATATTAAAGCCCATTTGGATGTCACAATCAACCTGATAAGTGTGCACTTTCTAAATCCGACCAGATGCTTTCATCATCTTGAGTTTCGACTGAAAATATGATTTATTTATAAAAAGTTCCGAATAAATACAAAAATAACGATGTTATCATTGATTTTTTTAAATCGGTTAATAAAAAAATAATTTAAAAATGTTTCAAAGCCCCATGCATCTGATGGTCCACTTTAAATTCAAACTATCTGCCTCCAGATGATCGACCCATTCGATCCAAAAGCAATTGCGGTAGTTCGAATTGCATTTTGGTATTTTTGTCTATGAAATTTGTCTGTAAAAACATATTTCATGCATGTCTGTGTACTATATACGTTGACGTATGCTCTATGATTTTTTGTCGAACAGTTGTATATAAAACACATTATAAATCGACGTAATCGATTACTTTCATTTGTATTCCAATCATACGAGAGATTGATTCAGATATGGATCTGTATCAAGTAGGTAAAATATCGAAGCACACACCGTTTGACATCTTAATATACCATATAAAGATGGTTAGAATGATAGTATAAAATGTGACATCATGTAATACATTGGCTCAATTTTATTAAATTATTTATCTCACAATACGCCCTTACCCCCTCCGAAAATTTAAATTGAAAAACAATCAATATGTTTCGCCTAACTTTCAGCTACCGTTACCCAACCGTACTCTAATTACCTCAGATATATACTTTTTGGAATCTTGGGCAGATAGAAAATTCGATTTTTCTAATATCGCAATTGTGCTTTAGTTACTATATCTATAAGATGATAAAGCTCATTAGAATCTTCATTATATAATATTTATATCACATATAACAAGAGCATGTACACTGAAATATTGATACTGTTAATCAGATTATGAATGTCATAACATTGTATTTAAGGGCCATTTCTTTAGTTAAAAAGTAAAATAACGTAATATAAAACAATGACGATGCCGTGTTGTGATGTTTGCCGTTTGTGCTGCCGTTTGATTGTTGCAGCCTTACATAATGTACACAGAAATGTCAACAAATGACTTCGTTTATAATATTCTCGATAGATATAACGCATAGTAAGATAAATATTATCTGTTAACACTTTACAATATAATACTCTGTAACACAACAAATGGAAACAATACGAGTTAATCTTAGAAACATTCCAATTAAATTGGAGGGTTCGATTTAAACTAAGTTAGCTGCTGAGATATGCAGGATTGGCCAATGTGTTTCATTAATAATAAAATTCAACCTCTTAAGAACATGACAATAGTGCTGTTTGATTTTTTTAGGAATATCAAGTGATCCGATATTGCATTCATCAAACAGATAATATATTACCACTCATCGTTTGAGCAATCTTTTTTATGTATGTTTGTAATGCATGCAGCTTATCGTAACTTCTATTTTATGTGCACGCTGATGTACACTTTATATATCAAATATATCACCCAAATATCAAGACAAATATGTACCCTCTCTTTCTCAAATGTGTGTCTATATCGCTATTTCAGGAACAGTATATGTTTACAGATCATAGGTATACACATTGCATTTCGTATAGTCCAAATACAGTAATTAACTTTGCCTACTACAGGTATCTTGAAATATATAAACAAAATAATGTTACCTACGAACAAACTAGAATATTCGTTTCTGTATTACCTAAATGTATCGTATCACTAGCAATTCCAGGTTAAACATTTTCTTACAAAATGTTTTCAATATCAATGGTGTGGATACAATCGATCAACATTACGAATTCAAATAGTCGGGTTTAAATGTTCACATTGAATATATATTTTGTTTTGAGTATACCACTTATAATGTCAGTGTACATTTTTAAGAAGTTATTTTTTCACACAATTGATTGTAAGCACACTTGTATGATCGTATCTCACTTAGAACTGACAAGGGACCCCCATATTTCGTGACAGTCACTGTGAATAAAGGTTTTTTGTTACCTACGTATAAAGTAAATTACATGTTGCCTACGAATACTTATTTTTCACGTACATTGTATATGTGTCATATTTTTGCGCACAAACCTAAATTGATATTTTTTGAAAGGGTATTTCCCACTCTTTAGAATACTGGAAAATAATTCTGATTCACATCTTATTAAAAAAAATTATGAAAAGTGATACAACCTCATGTTTTTAAGACAGGAAAATTTCAACACACTAATAAAACATTTGAACTTGAAAATGTATAACAGAGTGATGTTTAAGACACAATATGTGAATGTATTCCATGATTAGCATCTTATAGATGAAATAAAAGCAAATGTTTGCATGAAGCAGATTGATTTGGAGTTCCATAATCACATTTTTAAAGTAATTCATCTTCATTCGTAGGCAACGTTAGGAAATGTACCATTAACTTCTCAAGGCCATTACTTGGCCGTTTGGAAAGATAAGTGATGGCACTTTTTGTCTGGTTATGGTTGACATGTCTACTTAACATGTGCAAAAGGATTAAACAATCTAAGCAGTTTGAAATTCGAACCTAAAAATCTGGCCGTGTACACTTTTCGTTGGAATCGACCATATAAATTGTATCGCATACAGCAGGTGCTAGTCTTGGCTTAACAGCGCGCTTTGGGTGAAATTACCTAGGCCAGGGTGTAAAACGGAAACGCGCCCCCCGGCCGTAGATAGACCTCAAATAGTCCGGCCTTTTTAGGGTTAATACATGAACAATTAACTCTTCTCTAACATCATGAACATGTCTGAGTATACGAGTAGGGAAGAAGCATTATAATAAGAAGTAAAAATGTCACTTTTCACTGAAAGTTGAAGGTGAATGACAATAGTGGGAAACGCCCCACCCCCTAAAAATGAAATGTCCACTCATATTACCAACCATGTGAAAGAAAGTAATTTTACTAATATGGGATTATACAAATTTGGCCAAGAAACCACCTACTAATTGATATTTGCAAAATTATAAATTGATCTACTGCGGATTGATATCGCCAACGCGGAATCGCTCATACGCTACGTGCAAATGACCGCGTGCGTGTTCGCTATACGGGCTTGTCGATATCTCCAGCCCAGCGCTAGCGGCACGGACAGGTGCAAACGGGCGGTGGATTTATACATTTCACGGGCGGGTATTGGATTTCTTCCGATATTTCTGTATTTAACGATGCTTAGGTTCGGATTTTACCACACAAACCCTATTTAAATACTTATTCAACAATATTGATCAATTATATAGATGTTTTCGGCTACTTTCCCAAAAACTAGTATTGGGCTTTAAAGGGGCCCTGCAACCCAAATGCATGTTGACCTCTGTTCATCTGTATTAGTGTACACATTCAATATTTGTAAACGGTTTGACCCAAATATGTTTTGTATATTTTTAAACATTTTATTATTTATTTGTCTTCATGTTGCTAAGCCCCACCTCCTAAAAAACCCTCCAGAGCAAATTCTATTGTTGACATGCAGTGACATCATTTGTCAATCACTGGTCAGCTACCATGAGATTAACAAAAGATGAAAGTTCAAAAAGAACATCCACACAAAAGCATGCCCTGCATACCTCCATGCAATAGCTTAGACAGTGCTTTTCTTCTGACATAGCAACAGCTATTGTAATTGAAGTTGTGTGAGTTGGTATTCTATTCAACCGTGTGATGCTATTGTGATTAGGCTAATCACAATAGCATGGTAGCTGACCAGTGATTGACAAATGATGTCACTGCAGGTCAACAATATAATTTGCTCTGGAGGGTTTTTTAGGAGGTGGGGCTTAGCAACATGAAGACAAATAAATTATAAAATGTTTAAAAATAAACAAAACATATTTGGGTCAAACCGTTTACAAATATTGAATGTGTACACTAATACAGATGAACAGATGTCAACATGCATTTGGGTTGCAGTGCCCCTTTAAATGAAATTGTGAATTTGTTTGTACAGTATACAAATGGAGTTATGCATGTGTGACATAACCGATTAGGTAAAGATCTGCTCAATCTTTCGCCGTTATTTTCTAAAGGTGTTTTCCATTCATTCAAAATGATTAAACGCTGGTAGAAACGTATCTTTTAAGCTTGGCGATGCCAAAATGTGCATGTGTTTAGTATGGTAAACTTTATTTATTGATGTCCGGTCTCCTTTTTTGACTCACAATGTATAGAACACATGTAAACCTTATAATTGTAACTCTGATTTGAGCAAGTATAATAATGATAAGCGTTTCGTTACGTTTGAATATTTTAATTTGTGTATTATACCCAATCCTTTACAGGTGACGAAGGCTTGGCAAATTTTGATGCATACATGTTTGCTTTCGGTGTTCTCGTAAATCTTGTTCTGGTAAGTTCATGTACATTTGAGTGGTTTAAAACTATAAATAACAGTACGGTATAACTATCACCTTCCATGTGAATTGTGAAATAATATAATATAAATTATCTATCAATGTAAAGATTTTACACAAATCTGCTGTGAAATGTTTCATTTGAGCAATAACAAAATCTAGTTCTACGCTTTAATTCAGCCGCATGCACGATGCATGCAAGAGCTGCAGGCACGTTGCATGCGACCGCATCACAATGAGAACGAAACAATAATCAGTATAAAACATAATCATAATCTAAAAAATTAGCATGGCAATGGACAATGACCGATTGGATCAGATTTTACACAAAATGTGATATGTTTTGCCTGGTTAAATGTAATAAGATTTTCAAAGGGTTGTTATCAACTTAAATAGCTTTCACAGGAATGATGTTGTTTTTTAAAAGAAAAATAGCGCAAATCTAAGATAATAATACGAACATTAAAAACACTACCTTTATTTACTTTGCTTACATGTATGGTTCAAATACGCAAATAAAGTTTGATATGATACATACAAAAATAATTGGATAATTATACAAGGTGGCTCGCAAAACGGAACGGGATACTTGCCTTAATATAAACAAATGTGGTGATTAGGTTCACGGGATAGGGCATGTTTTACAAAGGACTATTATATCAATAACAGTAATCTTGGTCAAGTAGTTTTTGCTTACATGTATATTCAAATAGCGCCAAAACTAATATAATAATATACGAACATTAAAAACACTGCCGTTATTAACTTAGCTTATATGTATGGTTCAAATACGCAAATAAATTTGTATATGATATATACAAAATAATTGGATAATTATACAAGGTGGCTCGCAAAACGGAACGGGATACTTGCCATAATATAAACAAACATGATGATTAGGTTCACGGGATATGGCATGTTTTACAAAGGACTATTATATCAAGAACAGTAATCTTGGTAAAGTAGTTTTTTGTTTTGTTTTAGGGAGTCTAAAAGGGACAGGCCCTCTTTTTACAAAACGTCTGAACAGTTTCCAGTTGACGGATGGGGATGAATGTAACACACACAAAAAGAATCAGATCGAACAGCCCTGTAATATGGATTCTACAAATGAAAAAACGAATGCGTCCCTCCATCAAACTATATATCGGTCAATAAAGGAGATTAACTGATTTAGCATAATATTACAACAATATTGTACTTATTCTTGTAAAGGTATTGTGAAGCCGACATTTGTTAAGGTATGTCACGGAAAAATATCTTAAAAATGAAGAATATATAACTACATGTAGTCAGATTAAGCGAGGTTTGGTTATTTTGTTTAGTATCCGCTTATGCCGTTGTTATTTGTGCGCGGATCACATAAGGGGTCACGGATAGCGATGTGGTACTCCGTGGAATCCGTGTGCGAACTTTCTCACCGGGTGAATACACGTATAATGCACAATTAAACGTTGGACGATAGTTTATTAGTTTTAGGTATATAACTCTACGAAAAAGAGATTTCAAGCCCTAATTTTTCAGGTATGCTATTAAATTTTCTTTCATATGAGACAATAACCTCGCAACTTTTGAAATTTGGCTTGCAAAAGAGGGTCTGTCCCTTTAAGTGACACCATGTCAGGTTCCAATTTTGTCAATTTCTACAAAGTCGGTGCCTGATAAATCGCACTTCCTGCCCGTCATGGCACCGAACAATGATCAATACGTGCGCCATTGTTCATGTGCATTAAGCTGTTTAACCAAGGTGGACTGAGAGAAGCGGGAGTGAATAAGAAGGGGAACATTGCCGCCGGTATGTTTGATTTGCTCCCTGTATGGCCTCACTGTATAGGAACTTGCTGACCAGTGTTTGACAGTATTTTAATATTCTAAATTAACTTTGTAACGGGTGGGGGAAAAAGAGAGTTGTTGAGATTTGGAGGTGGGAACATTTTCCTGGGGGTTCTCCCTTTTCTTTCCACCCGCTATTTGTGCTCCGCCACTATTGAGCAATTATTACAAAGAATGTACAAGTGGGTATGCGATCGCTCGGTCAAAGATGAATATCTTATTGTGTGATACTCGCCCCCTTGTTCGCTTTACTGTTATTTGGCGTTAACTTATTTAGAAGGCTATTTGTTTCAATGAGCAGCCGGTAACACAAGGGGGTCATACACACAGCAGGATTATTCAATAATTGTTGTTAACAATTATCAATGTTCCAAAATAAACATCCAATAGAATAACCAAAACTGATGTAAAAGCCGCTTCTGTATATTTGCACGAGTCTGAAGGTTCTATGAAATTCATCGGTTGAACCGCTTCTAAAGTTTAACGCCCGCTACATTATCTCGAATTCCTTTTTTTTTAAATTGATATGTCAGCTGTTTGTGAACGAATTTCGAAATGTTTTGTTTGTGAAGCACCCTCTTAACCAGAACAATGCTGCGTGGGTCGGACAATATCATAATACATTATTATGCCGAAAGGAAGGATAGAAAAAAAATTGATATCCAAATCGAGTAACCTATAACAAGATACATACACAACCTAAACCGAACACAAAAAGTAACTTCACCCCTAGGCAATTGACCATAATTTCATAACCGATTATTGTTTCAAGATGTCTTCTTACCACAATATTGGCACAGTTGTTATGTTCGATGTGTGCGAAATTAAGAGATATTCATTACTTTATGGCTGAATGAGCACAGATTAAAGACAAAATGGCCCAATTCAAAAGTCACAAGGTATTGCGCGTGCCTGTACATTGTTGTGAATCCGCACATGTGGCGGAATGCATTTATCATGGTTTATGAAACAATGCTGTTTGATATTCCATTCATTTTGATTTTTTGATGGCACATGTGGTAAAATGCATTAATTGCAATTGTAAACCAGTGCATTTTTTAATTTCCAAACTCTCAATAATTTGTAATGATGATAATTCTTTTCTGATTTTTGAAATATGACTATTTCTTCTGTAATGTGTGCTCACTCAACCATGGATTAATGGTTACCTCTTATTTTTACACATTGTTTTCCTAACTACCATATAGATATATTGGCAAGACGAAATCTTGCAACGATTCTTGGTTATGAAATTATGGGCAATTGCTTAGGGGTGAAGTTACTTTTTGTGTTCGGTTTATAATCATGATAATCGTTTTTATTTGGGTCTCGCATGTGTACATAATTATACTCTATGTGCCCTAATAAAAGTGATATTGTATTTACCAACACTTTCTTTCTTTCTTTTTATTTGCCTTAACAGTTTGTTGGGGTGATTGTAGGCCTATACATAAAGTTGATGTGCAAGAAGCATGGTTTCCCGCGTACCAATACAGGTTGCCGAAGCGATAATAACGTTCCATCAAGAACTTTCATCGAAAACGAAGAACTTGGAAACTAAATATCACTAATTCTACAATCGATATTACCACAATTAGTACACAACATCGAAGTATCACGGTGTATGAAATTGTGGCAAGATGAAAAAATGGGTAATGGGCAGGTTTGGGGTACAATATGAGGGGGCGGGATAAGGAAGCGCAAGCACCGACTCCCGCAAAAGTAAATAGTATCATTTCTTGTATTGTCGCTACTGCTTTCTAGTTGTGGCATCCATTCGTACTGCAATTGCATAAAGGTATTTAGGAAATCAAACATATGAAGGGGGACAAACAGACACCCATAACTACTTATTATCCCACTCTACGCCATGGCTAATTGTGGTGTTGACCCGGACGGTCAAGTGCAGGGGCCGCGGAACCGGGGGGGGGGGGGGGGGGGGGGGGGGCTGCAGCCCCCACACTTTTTGGGCTTAAAACAACAAAATACATAAGCATTAAATAACAATTATTATAACAATTGAAATGTGGTCCGCCCTTTACTTTCAAAACATTTCCGCGGCCCCTAAAGTGTGCATCTATGTACCATGCCTGTGGAGGATGCATGCACACACTCCCTTCAGCAGACAACATAAACAAGCTCGAATGAGAAGGTAACTGATTGCTGTAGTCTCAAGTATCAGTACGTTTTAATGTTGTGATTCGTTTGTACATGTGGAAATGTATAATTGATATCATTATTTCTATCATTATTTCATCATCATAAAAGTAATAATACTACGAACAGATCTGAGACATGTTTATATCCAGGGACACATTCATTTTTATCTGATATTGAATACATCTAAAATGCATGTGGTGTACGACTTTTAATCATATCAAAACATGATACATGCAAGTTATATATTCTAGTTATGATTTTTTGAGCGATAAGAATGGAGCATGGAAGATATTGTTTTCTTATTGGACAAGTAAGATTGGGGGTTTCCCATTGTTATTAAAATATAATTGTAATACAAAAGACATTGTTTTACTTGCAAATAAATTTAAGCTACCCGCGTTTTATTTGGATTTCGTTTGTATATGGAGTAAATTACGATTTATTGATTTGCTACATGTAACGGAAATAGAAAACCAAGTGTTGTGGTATAATAGTAATATAAAATGTATGAATGATATGTTATATTTTCAAACATGGATTAATTTAGGCATCATTAAAGTAAAAGATGTAATTAGAAATGGTCAATGGTGTGAATTAAAAGATATTTTTCCAGACAATATAGCAAATAATTTATTGTATAATTTCAATTTTGTTAAATTGAAAAAGTCTTTTCCGAAATGTTGGTTAGATAAACTACAAGATAGAGCACCGCAAAATAATAATAATGAGAGTTTGTTTGAAATATCAGCAGGAAATTCGATTGATATAAATACTATAAAAGCAAGACATTTTTATTCTGTTCTTATAAAAATGAAACGAACGAAGCCACTATTTTGTATTTATTGGCAAGCCTACTTTGCATTACCAGAAGATTTTATATGGAATGATGTTTTATTATTTAAATTGAAACAAATATCGGTTAATACAATTAAGCAATTTAATTTTAGACTCCTTCATAGAATATTACCTTCGAAAGACAATTTATTTAAATGGAAAATATTGAATGAAAATAAATGTGATGTTTGTAATTGTGTTAACACAACATTGCACATGTTATTACGTTGTAAAGCGATAAAAATCCTTTGGAAAATAATAGAAAATATAATTTTTCATATGTATAAAATAATAGTTTGTATTGATGAAAAAGTTATTATAATAGGTGTGCAAAATTTTGCAAATGAAAATTGGTGTATTAATTTTATTATTAATATTACTGAGTTTGTCATTTATAGAAATTATATTGAATTTGTGAATGATAAGGCAAACAATTATTTTAAAACCAATATATTATTGAAAGAGGTTAAAATAGAAATAAAAAACTTTTTGAATTGTGCTTACCTTCGAAACAAATTACGAAATGTAAAAGGAATATGCCAATTATATGAACACTTTTAGTTTATAATTTTATTAATTGTATAATTATGTAAATATTGTTTTTCTGAAATAAAGTCCCTTGTAAGAGGAAAAAAAAAAAAAAAAAAAATGAGATGTTACTAGGGGGAGGATGCGAGCGCACTCACTCCCTCGAGCAGTAAACATAAACAAGTCTGAATGTGTAGCAGACTGATTTTCGTAGTCTCAAGTATCAGTCCATTATAAGTTAACAAACGACATAAGTTATTTTGTATTTATGTTGTATTGATTATAATCATTATGTTACAGTATAATGATGTGTACAGGTATTTTGTGAAAATAATAAACAATAAACTTGAATCTTGAAACTTGTAAAATAATAAGGAAATTAATTATTATTGTCACGATTTATGGGGGGTGATGTTGATGATGATGATGTAAATTGTCTTTAACTTAATATCATTCCACTCAGCAATCAAACATGGTAGCGTGCCTCATAGTAATCCAATCAATGCGACGAAATAATAATAGGTGACGATTCAGTTGTAAAATATAAGTGCTTAAAGTTTATTAACGAGATTTCAACACATGAATATATCGACATGTATGATAATAAGTCCAACTAAATAGAAGTGAAGAACTAAACTGTAAACTATCAACTGTATAACTGCGGGGAACGCAGACTGAATAGAAACAGGAAGACTAACTCTTAACTTCGTGAACTCCTGAACTGAACTCCAGCCAGAGAGGTGGTCCTCCGACCCCTCTGTGCTCGTAATTCTAACTCTTCACTCCCGACTCGTCATTCTAATTCCTGACTCTCTACTGTCTACTCTCTGGCCGCGCCGCGCTATTTATAGGCCGGGTTCTTTGTTGAATCCCGAGAGTATGACTTTGAGCGAAGGACAAAGCTACGACCTCGAGTTAAAGAAAACTCTCCGTCCTCTGCGCACGTGCAGTCGGAAAGGCTGACCGCGACCCTATTACAAAGTCAAACTATCGCTCCGTCCTTCAAGCCAAACACGAGGACGAGCTCGCTACACAAATATTCGCTAGCAATTTGCACTACGAGAGACGAACCCGCTTCCGCGATAGTTCATCCCTAAAGTTACGTAACACCAAAACGAGCAAGTATCTCAAGAAAGAGCAGTTCGCTATGCGAGAGTTTATCCTTGTACATCTTCAAAGTCGCTATGCGATAATTTGTCCTAGTACATATACAATGTCAAACCCGCGCTTGGACTTCATCCTGGAGCTACGCACTACAAAGACGAGCCTCGCACAGCGAGGAGTTCGTCCCTGGAGTTACGTAACGCAAAGATGATAACGCTGCAAAACTCCGCTCTTGAAGTACGAGATGCGGGGCCAGCGAGTGACCTTCGCTTATCGTCATTCAAACAGCGAAGAGGGCTAGCAAATAACCTCTACGAAATGTCTTTCAAACAGCGCGACGAACGACGAAGCTTGCATCAATTTATCAACTCAAAGGAATGTCTTTGAGCAAGGTCGGCCCAAAATGCGTTCGCAGCATAAGCAATTTTCGTTGAACACTACGCATGCGGTCAATGACAATGGGGGCTGCAGTTCACATTATAATCACATGTACAGTATAACTTAGATTATCACATGGAATAGGAATTTGCACAATCGAACGATTTATAAAATCGTAACACTACCTCCCCCCATAGAAGAAAAATCACTGTCCCCAGTGATAAAACAAAATAGTAAAACAAACTAAAATTAACGTAAAGCAAAACAACTAATTTTTACTTAAGTAAATTAAATCAGTAATTTCAAAACATGACATGAAGTAACATCTTATGAAAGTAAAATAACGTTTCGACTGAACTACCTATAGTAAACACATAATCACTCAACTAAAACCTAACGTGGTTTATATATACATACTCGAACCAATATCGGCAATAAAAAATATATATCGTACATAAACGTCGTACAATTGTACTTTCATATATACAATGACATTCAGCCATGTGTAACATCGATAGAACGCAGGAGAAAGTCAGACAGAGAGGTCAAAAAGAAGTAAAACAGCTAGGACAAAGGGCTTGTGAAAGGAGGAGGGGTAAACACAGGAAGAGATTAAACGGGGAAAAGTATGATACAAGTGGAAGGGAAACATATGCTGACGAGGAAGGGATTAAGATAACGCAGCGATCCAGCCGCACTATATATAAACTCCAACCTAGCCAGGGATGATTAGGAAGAGAAGGGGATGTGAGAAAGAGCATTGAGTAGAGATAAAGAGTGTAATTGGCTGCAT
This sequence comes from Echinarachnius parma, assembly GCA_037951105.1. Classification (NCBI taxonomy): domain Eukaryota; kingdom Metazoa; phylum Echinodermata; class Echinoidea; order Clypeasteroida; family Echinarachniidae; genus Echinarachnius; species Echinarachnius parma. The sequence goes on along the minus strand of JBAMJV010011001.1, from coordinate 33,094 downwards.
CAAAACATTAATCTCCTAACACACCAAAATACTAATAGTAAGACCTAGTGCGTGGCACGCATGTGCATAATACATAATACAACAAAACACAACTCAAGCAGGTCCTTAATTCTTCATGGTTACCATACTCAAACAACTAACGTGTTCTAGATTGCAAAACAGTACTTAGTAATGTGCATTTATGTCCAACTTATTATAAATCAACTCACATGAAAGTGTAAAACATAAAACTTCACTGTATATATGCATCAAGAAATAATTACGAGCTCAACAAAACAGTGAAATAATCTCATTATAATACGACACAACAAGCCTTACTCAAACTACAGACTGTTACAATTAAATGGTCACAGTATAACAAAGTTTCAAAGAGAATTCACAAAACGAGGCGAGTAACGGAACGAGTGTATTGAGCAAACAGGCCGAAAAGCATAAAGGAGGATAGTCGGTGAGAAAGGGAGAAGGAGGAAGAGGGGGAGAGAAATTGAGGAATGCCCCCCACGCAATCCCAAACTGCCGAGCGCACGTGGCTGGGTACATCAAATCTACACCTAGAACGAAATGATACCCCGCTCGCCCTATCATGCCCCCTACTACAAATATACCTGCTAACAAAAATACAAGAACAATTATCAAACAAATCGTACTTCTTACAGCAGAAAAAAATGACATGCATGAAATTGAAAATAAGCAACAAGGAAACGATCAAAATTCAAGTACGTCTAAAAAGAGAACTTCCAAACATGTGAACGTTGCACAATAACCGACACATCCAATTTCTGTGTACAGCTTTCAAGAATTATAACTACCAATAACTTCTTAAAGCAAAACGCACGTTCGTTTACAACAACAAAATATTGTGTCTACTTAACGTCCATTCTCTTACTTTTAGTCTTCAATTCATTTACGTTTCTTGTTTTCTTTAAATCAATCATGCATACCAACTTACTGTAACTTTCATTAATGTACACGGTGTATACAGAAACATTAAAAAAAACATGTCATAATTTTATCAAACAGAAATAAAAGGTTAAAAGTTAAAATGTATCCCTGGGCATTAAAGTTCATCATTGTCCCAAGAATTAATTTTATTCGACATGCAATGAATAGAGTTCCTTTTCTTCGCGAACAACAAGGGAAGGTCTAAATAGTCCATTGTCTCAGCTTCTGGGTTTAATTATTATAATATTGTTCCTTCATAAATAATCGAAATTTTGACGATGATCGCCACTGCAACAATCCGAGTCTGGCCAAGACCCGCCGTGATCGATGCCCACGGTCGTGTTCGTCATGCACATACTACCAGGATATGGAGATAGTAAATTCCGAATGATCGCTTCCATGTCGCTGTTGTGGTCAACTTCTGCGTGGTTTATAAAACGTTCGCGGACGATTTGTTGAAAGACGGCTTCCTACGGCCCGGAGAATTCCAGCGAAGGCGCCTGTGTAGGAGGCGCAGGGCAGGTTGTCGCCTCGTCAACGTCGACCGCGTGATGGTAGCGATATCTAATCTACACTATATAAACTACCGGGCTCGTTCCAACGTGCAATGTCCAACGGAACCTGGCAACGGCCCCTCATCTCCGATTTCGGCGCGACCACTTTTACAGATACCCAGTATGTTCCAACACACACTGGCTGTATCACAACGCGACTTAACATACAAATTAACCTAAACTACATATATCGCACCTCGCTTCATAATCCACAACCGCAACGATGACCCCAAGGCTCCTCCATGTCGAAGACGATACAATTATTTCACTATTAATGCAAACTGACATGCATTATTTCTTCACAAATATATTAAACAAGACTGTATCGCAAACAAGTCCCACTGCTTACTATTCACGTTTCACATACGTGATCAAAATAATTCTTCACGAATCATATATCCATAAACAGATTTCCAATATTTTATTTTCTCCAAACTATGTGTTAGGCCGAGTATGACGTATATAAGTTTCCCCTTGATGTCGTAGAATTACAGCAATGTTGCACATCGACATGCTATATGCTAGGTGATCCCGGCAGTGTACCAGTCGAACTCCTCATCTCCGCGCGCGAGAAGGGACGACGACGCCGCGTATGATGTCCGGCGTGTTGATTCCCGCGGCTCCTCACGACGAACTGCGGCATGACGACGGCGATGACAAGGGGTCGTCGAGAGGGTCGCTCCATCTCCATACACGCCAAGCCAGAAGCTTCTCCTCGAACTCGCCAAAATGACCACCAGCACCCACCACACGCCGAGCTTAGTCACGCTGGCCTCCATCACATCCGGATCACTCGTCCAACTTATCCTCCGTGATTATGTACATCTCCAAGCATGGCGATCTTCATACAATACGTGCACGTGAATTGTATAAATTGGCGACAACAATCAAAATCATGTCCACGATCTCAATCACAGATCATTTACTCCTCTGCCCGTCGACGTTAACGTTCAGGAATAAATATAATATCCAAGGTAGTTTCTGGATGGAGCCATTTCACCAGAAAGCCGTTATATAGATGTTGCACGAGCAAGTAATTCCATCCATTTCCACCAGTAAGAACTTAAGTGTTGTCGCTATGCCAGGCACGTGTTAAAGATCTCATCCCACCGGTAAGAACTTAAGTGTTGTCGCTATGCCAGGCACGTGTTAAAGTCACTCATCCCACCGCTGCCACCAGTGTCACGATTTATGGGGGGTGATGTTGATGATGATGATGTAAATTGTCTTTAACTTAATATCATTCCACTCAGCAATCAAACATGGTAGCGTGCCTCATAGTAATCCAATCAATGCGACGAAATAATAATAGGTGACGATTCAGTTGTAAAATATAAGTGCTTAAAGTTTATTAACGAGATTTCAACACATGAATATATCGACATGTATGATAATAAGTCCAACTAAATAGAAGTGAAGAACTAAACTGTAAACTATCAACTGTATAACTGCGGGGAACGCAGACTGAATAGAAACAGGAAGACTAACTCTTAACTTCGTGAACTCCTGAACTGAACTCCAGCCAGAGAGGTGGTCCTCCGACCCCTCTGTGCTCGTAATTCTAACTCTTCACTCCCGACTCGTCATTCTAATTCCTGACTCTCTACTGTCTACTCTCTGGCCGCGCCGCGCTATTTATAGGCCGGGTTCTTTGTTGAATCCCGAGAGTATGACTTTGAGCGAAGGACAAAGCTACGACCTCGAGTTAAAGAAAACTCTCCGTCCTCTGCGCACGTGCAGTCGGAAAGGCTGACCGCGACCCTATTACAAAGTCAAACTATCGCTCCGTCCTTCAAGCCAAACACGAGGACGAGCTCGCTACACAAATATGCGCTAGCAATTTGCACTACGAGAGACGAACCCGCTTCCGCGATAGTTCATCCCTAAAGTTACGTAACACCAAAACGAGCAAGTATCTCAAGAAAGAGCAGTTCGCTATGCGAGAGTTTATCCTTGTACATCTTCAAAGTCGCTATGCGATAATTTGTCCTAGTACATATACAATGTCAAACCCGCGCTTGGACTTCATCCTGGAGCTACGCACTACAAAGACGAGCCTCGCACAGCGAGGAGTTCGTCCCTGGAGTTACGTAACGCAAAGATGATAACGCTGCAAAACTCCGCTCTTGAAGTACGAGATGCGGGGCCAGCGAGTGACCTTCGCTTATCGTCATTCAAACAGCGAAGAGGGCTAGCAAATAACCTCTACGAAATGTCTTTCAAACAGCGCGACGAACGACGAAGCTTGCATCAATTTATCAACTCAAAGGAATGTCTTTGAGCAAGGTCGGCCCAAAATGCGTTCGCAGCATAAGCAATTTTCGTTGAACACTACGCATGCGGTCAATGACAATGGGGGCTGCAGTTCACATTATAATCACATGTACAGTATAACTTAGATTATCACATGGAATAGGAATTTGCACAATCGAACGATTTATAAAATCGTAACACTATTATTGTTATTTCTAGTATTATTATTCATTTACTATCAGATTTTCATTATCATAATACTAATGATTATGTTGAGGTATGGAGCATGTATATATTTAGGGACACATTCATTTGCTTTGATATTGAATATACAATTTGTTTGATGTACTCTACGTCTTATGTATACATTAAACAATTCATACATACATGTATCTTACAGTGCCTTTTTTCAACGGTTCATGCATATATGTGACAAACACGCGCCAAATGAAAAAAGAAGACTTAATGCTTCCGTTAAAAAGAAATCTAAAATTTGGATAACAAAAGCAATAAAACGGTCGATAACTAAAAAACATAGACTTTATGATAAGGTGATAAAATCAAATTTTGAATTAACTTGTCTGGAAAAATATAAAAAATATAGAAATATATTAACAACAGTTTTAAGAAAAGCAAAGCAAATGCATCATGATACTCAATTTGAAAGGGATAAAAATAATTCGAAAAAGACTTGGAAACATATAAATGAATTATTAAATAAGAAAGTTGCACAAAATGTTACTAAAATTCAAACACTTGTAAGAACAGAAACTAATGGTACGAGCAGGAATGTAACTAGTTCATTAGAAATAGCTAATACTTTTAATGATTTCTTTGCTAATATTGGTGTAAATCTTGCAAGTAAAATTGTCGATACGAATACAAAATACAATGACTATTTAGGTCATCGCCATGAAAAGTCTTTCTTTTTCCTTCCAGTCACAAGTCTAGAAGTAAAAGATATGATTAATACTCTTGACTCTAAAAAGGCATGTGGATATGATGAGTTGTCAGTACGTTAGTTAAAAGATGCAAATGATTTTGTTTGTGAACCACTTGCACATATGTTAAACTTGTCTTTAACGACAGGTATATTTCCAAACAAACTTAAAGTGGCAAGAGTAGTACCGATATTTAAAAAGGGAGATAGGAAATTACCAGGTAATTATAGACCCATCTCTATTTTACCAATAATTAGTAAAGTATATGAAAAAAATTGTTAATGGTCGTTTATTGAAATTCTTGGAAGACAATTATTTATTTTATAAACATCAGTATGGATTTAGACATGGTTATAGTACTAAACTTTCACTGATAAATTTGATTAATCAAATTACAAAATATACTGATTATTCATTTACTATCAGATTTTCATTATCATAATACTAATGATTATGTTGAGGTATGGAGCATGTATATATTTAGGGACACATTCATTTGCTTTGATATTGAATATACAATTTGTTTGATGTACTCTACGTCTTATGTATACATTAAACAATTCATACATACATGTATCTTACAGTGCCTTTTTTCAACGGTTCATGCATATATGTGACAAACACGCGCCAAATGAAAAAAGAAGACTTAATGCTTCCGTTAAAAAGAAATCTAAAATTTGGATAACAAAAGCAATAAAACGGTCGATAACTAAAAAACATAGACTTTATGATAAGGTGATAAAATCAAATTTTGAATTAACTTGTCTGGAAAAATATAAAAAATATAGAAATATATTAACAACAGTTTTAAGAAAAGCAAAGCAAATGCATCATGATACTCAATTTGAAAGGGATAAAAATAATTCGAAAAAGACTTGGAAACATATAAATGAATTATTAAATAAGAAAGTTGCACAAAATGTTACTAAAATTCAAACACTTGTAAGAACAGAAACTAATGGTACGAGCAGGAATGTAACTAGTTCATTAGAAATAGCTAATACTTTTAATGATTTCTTTGCTAATATTGGTGTAAATCTTGCAAGTAAAATTGTCGATACGAATACAAAATACAATGACTATTTAGGTCATCGCCATGAAAAGTCTTTCTTTTTCCTTCCAGTCACAAGTCTAGAAGTAAAAGATATGATTAATACTCTTGACTCTAAAAAGGCATGTGGATATGATGAGTTGTCAGTACGTTAGTTAAAAGATGCAAATGATTTTGTTTGTGAACCACTTGCACATATGTTAAACTTGTCTTTAACGACAGGTATATTTCCAAACAAACTTAAAGTGGCAAGAGTAGTACCGATATTTAAAAAGGGAGATAGGAAATTACCAGGTAATTATAGACCCATCTCTATTTTACCAATAATTAGTAAAGTATATGAAAAAAATTGTTAATGGTCGTTTATTGAAATTCTTGGAAGACAATTATTTATTTTATAAACATCAGTATGGATTTAGACATGGTTATAGTACTAAACTTTCACTGATAAATTTGATTAATCAAATTACAAAATATACTGATTATTCATTTACTATCAGATTTTCATTATCATAATACTAATGATTATGTTGAGGTATGGAGCATGTATATATTTAGGGACACATTCATTTGCTTTGATATTGAATATACAATTTGTTTGATGTACTCTACGTCTTATGTATACATTAAACAATTCATACATACATGTATCTTACAGTGCCTTTTTTCAACGGTTCATGCATATATGTGACAAACACGCGCCAAATGAAAAAAGAAGACTTAATGCTTCCGTTAAAAAGAAATCTAAAATTTGGATAACAAAAGCAATAAAACGGTCGATAACTAAAAAACATAGACTTTATGATAAGGTGATAAAATCAAATTTTGAATTAACTTGTCTGGAAAAATATAAAAAATATAGAAATATATTAACAACAGTTTTAAGAAAAGCAAAGCAAATGCATCATGATACTCAATTTGAAAGGGATAAAAATAATTCGAAAAAGACTTGGAAACATATAAATGAATTATTAAATAAGAAAGTTGCACAAAATGTTACTAAAATTCAAACACTTGTAAGAACAGAAACTAATGGTACGAGCAGGAATGTAACTAGTTCATTAGAAATAGCTAATACTTTTAATGATTTCTTTGCTAATATTGGTGTAAATCTTGCAAGTAAAATTGTCGATACGAATACAAAATACAATGACTATTTAGGTCATCGCCATGAAAAGTCTTTCTTTTTCCTTCCAGTCACAAGTCTAGAAGTAAAAGATATGATTAATACTCTTGACTCTAAAAAGGCATGTGGATATGATGAGTTGTCAGTACGTTAGTTAAAAGATGCAAATGATTTTGTTTGTGAACCACTTGCACATATGTTAAACTTGTCTTTAACGACAGGTATATTTCCAAACAAACTTAAAGTGGCAAGAGTAGTACCGATATTTAAAAAGGGAGATAGGAAATTACCAGGTAATTATAGACCCATCTCTATTTTACCAATAATTAGTAAAGTATATGAAAAAAATTGTTAATGGTCGTTTATTGAAATTCTTGGAAGACAATTATTTATTTTATAAACATCAGTATGGATTTAGACATGGTTATAGTACTAAACTTTCACTGATAAATTTGATTAATCAAATTACAAAATATACTGATTATTCATTTACTATCAGATTTTCATTATCATAATACTAATGATTATGTTGAGGTATGGAGCATGTATATATTTAGGGACACATTCATTTGCTTTGATATTGAATATACAATTTGTTTGATGTACTCTACGTCTTATGTATACATTAAACAATTCATACATACATGTATCTTACAGTGCCTTTTTTCAACGGTTCATGCATATATGTGACAAACACGCGCCAAATGAAAAAAGAAGACTTAATGCTTCCGTTAAAAAGAAATCTAAAATTTGGATAACAAAAGCAATAAAACGGTCGATAACTAAAAAACATAGACTTTATGATAAGGTGATAAAATCAAATTTTGAATTAACTTGTCTGGAAAAATATAAAAAATATAGAAATATATTAACAACAGTTTTAAGAAAAGCAAAGCAAATGCATCATGATACTCAATTTGAAAGGGATAAAAATAATTCGAAAAAGACTTGGAAACATATAAATGAATTATTAAATAAGAAAGTTGCACAAAATGTTACTAAAATTCAAACACTTGTAAGAACAGAAACTAATGGTACGAGCAGGAATGTAACTAGTTCATTAGAAATAGCTAATACTTTTAATGATTTCTTTGCTAATATTGGTGTAAATCTTGCAAGTAAAATTGTCGATACGAATACAAAATACAATGACTATTTAGGTCATCGCCATGAAAAGTCTTTCTTTTTCCTTCCAGTCACAAGTCTAGAAGTAAAAGATATGATTAATACTCTTGACTCTAAAAAGGCATGTGGATATGATGAGTTGTCAGTACGTTAGTTAAAAGATGCAAATGATTTTGTTTGTGAACCACTTGCACATTTGTTAAACTTGTCTTTAACGACAGGTATATTTCCAAACAAACTTAAAGTGGCAAGAGTAGTACCGATATTTAAAAAGGGAGATAGGAAATTACCAGGTAATTATAGACCCATCTCTATTTTACCAATAATTAGTAAAGTATATGAAAAAAATTGTTAATGGTCGTTTATTGAAATTCTTGGAAGACAATTATTTATTTTATAAACATCAGTATGGATTTAGACATGGTTATAGTACTAAACTTTCACTGATAAATTTGATTAATCAAATTACAAAATATACTGATTATTCATTTACTATCAGATTTTCATTATCATAATACTAATGATTATGTTGAGGTATGGAGCATGTATATATTTAGGGACACATTCATTTGCTTTGATATTGAATATACAATTTGTTTGATGTACTCTACGTCTTATGTATACATTAAACAATTCATACATACATGTATCTTACAGTGCCTTTTTTCAACGGTTCATGCATATATGTGACAAACACGCGCCAAATGAAAGAAGAAGACTTAATGCTTCCGTTAAAAAGAAATCTAAAATTTGGATAACAAAAGCAATAAAACGGTCGATAACTAAAAAACATAGACTTTATGATAAGGTGATAAAATCAAATTTTGAATTAACTTGTCTGGAAAAATATAAAAAATATAGAAATATATTAACAACAGTTTTAAGAAAAGCAAAGCAAATGCATCATGATACTCAATTTGAAAGGGATAAAAATAATTCGAAAAAGACTTGGAAACATATAAATGAATTATTAAATAAGAAAGTTGCACAAAATGTTACTAAAATTCAAACACTTGTAAGAACAGAAACTAATGGTACGAGCAGGAATGTAACTAGTTCATTAGAAATAGCTAATACTTTTAATGATTTCTTTGCTAATATTGGTGTAAATCTTGCAAGTAAAATTGTCGATACGAATACAAAATACAATGACTATTTAGGTCATCGCCATGAAAAGTCTTTCTTTTTCCTTCCAGTCACAAGTCTAGAAGTAAAAGATATGATTAATACTCTTGACTCTAAAAAGGCATGTGGATATGATGAGTTGTCAGTACGTTAGTTAAAAGATGCAAATGATTTTGTTTGTGAACCACTTGCACATATGTTAAACTTGTCTTTAACGACAGGTATATTTCCAAACAAACTTAAAGTGGCAAGAGTAGTACCGATATTTAAAAAGGGAGATAGGAAATTACCAGGTAATTATAGACCCATCTCTATTTTACCAATAATTAGTAAAGTATATGAAAAAAATTGTTAATGGTCGTTTATTGAAATTCTTGGAAGACAATTATTTATTTTATAAACATCAGTATGGATTTAGACATGGTTATAGTACTAAACTTTCACTGATAAATTTGATTAATCAAATTACAAAATATACTGATGAAGGGCGTATGACAGTAAGGTGTATTCATTGATTTTGCCAAAGCATTTGACACTATTGACCATTCTATTTTATTAAACAAATTAGAGCATTACGGAATTCGAGGTGTGCTACTTAATTGGTTTAACGATTATTTGACCAATAGACAACAGTTTGTTAATTACGATGGTGCACAGTCTGTTAATGAATCACTGTCATGCGGTGTTCCTCAGGGGTCTGTTCTGGGACCAACTCTATTTCTTATATATATCAATGATTTGCCTAACTCGTCAAAATATTTTAATTTTAGATTATTTGCAGATGACTCTAACTTATTCCATACGTTTAATCTAGATGAAAGACACATTGATTTGACAGAAGTATGCATGAATATGAAGGATATTATTAAATGGTGCAATGCCAATAAATTGACAATCAATGTGAATAAAACTAAATATGTTATATTTCAAAATAAACGAAGACATTTCGTAGTATCGGGTCAGCTATTAATTAATGAAAACATTCTAGAATCTGTGGATTCAACATCGTTTCTTGGCATCAGTATTGATAAAAATTTAACTTGGAAAAGACATGTAAATAATGTGTGTAATACAGTCAGTAAAAAAATAGGAATTTTATATAGAATAAGACATTTTGTTTCGAGAAAATTTTTGATTATGCTCTATAATGCATTCATTCTTCCACATATAACGTATGGTCTAGAGGTTTGGGGTTCAGCAAATAAAACAAATTTGAATTCTGTGTTGATGCTTCAGAAACGAATCGCACGGGTCTTAGCGTTTAAAGATTATAGACATCCATCAGGTCCACTATTTTTTGAATTAAAATTGTTAGATATTTTTAAGCAATACCGTTATATGATTTGCGTATTCATTTGATAAATAATAATTTACCTCATAGATTCATTGATTACTTTTCATTTATTGATCATCCGTATGAAACGCGGAATAAAAGGAAATGTAATATAAACGTTATTAGAATTAAAACAAACGTAGGAAAACAATATATTTCATATTCAGGACCACATTTGTGGAATCAACTACCGATTAATTTGAGAGAAAACAATAGGCGGAAAAGCTTTTGCCAAGCACTAAAAGAGTATATTTTTAGAGAGTATAATTAAACAAATATACATTTATTTATTCATCTATCTGTTATTATTATAAATATTTGATATGTATATAAGTATGTGTATATATATTAGTTTTTTACTTTGACAAATTCAATTTATGTATATAGTGTAAATAAGTTACTAGTAGTTCAGCTGAAATGTATTTTGTTTGTTTAAATCACTAATTTCGGGACTAACCTCGATTAGCACTATGCTATTTTGTTAGCCCCTTTTGTCAATTCAAGATATTTCATTAATTTGTACTATTGAACTGATTATTATTATTGACAATAAATCCATTTCATTTCATTTCACATACATGTACCTTATGGAGTCCAAGTATGATATCATTTTATTAGTATAGCTATAAAATTACTGCGTGATGAAATACAGTACGGAATATTTATTGAATGTGAAGATTGTTTTCCTAATAGCTGAGTGTGGGCTTTTTCATAAAGTTATAAAGTTATAAAACTAGTTAAATCAAATGTCTTTAATCCTTGTATAATTATACATATACTATATTAACCATATTCCCCTGAATGGAATAACTGTTATCGTTTAGTTATTTGTTTTACTACTGCTGCCTTGTTGTGGCGTCCATTAAATCTGACATGGTATTTGTTCAAAATGCCCCAAATGTGGTTGGGCAATTAGCGGAATACAATAAAACCAACATGACCAAGGGTGCCAAAACAAATCCCAACACCACTTATAGCTTCCTTGCCATCCCTCTCTGTGACATTGCAAATTGGGGCGTTAAAGGTTCCCTGAAATCCAAATGAAAGTTGCCTTGTGTATTAGTGTATACATCAACTTTTTGTTAACTATTTGACCTACTTATGTTTTGTATATTTCAACAAATTTTAGCAATTATTTTAAATTTATTCAGTTACCCAAGGCCCATCTTTAAAAAAATGCCCCTTGTGACACAAAACCCCTTGTGACATCATCTCTCAATCCCTGGTCAACTAACTGGAGATAAACAAAAGACATACTTACAAAAGAAGATGCTCACAATAACATGCACTGCATGTTTCCATACAAAAGCTTATCAATGCCTTTCTTGTCCCTATCATGGTTGAGCTTATCTGACATAGCAACTGCTATTGAAATTGAAAGTGTGTCAGTTAGAATAGTATTCAAACATGTGATGCTATTGTGAGCAAGCCCTCACCTTGGGTGAAGTTGCATTCCACCCTGTATAAGGATTAGAAAGGCATTGATACGATTTGGTATGGAAACATGCAGTGCATGTTATTGTGAGCATATTCTTTTGTAAGTATGTCTTTTGTCATGTTTGTTGACTAGTGATTGAGATATGATGTCACAAGAGGTTTTTACTCTGGAGTGTTTTTTTTTTAGAGATGGGACTGAAGAAAATAATTGCCAAAATGTTTAAAAATATACAAAACATATGTAGGTCAAATAATTAACAAATAGTTGATGTATACACTTATGCACAATAGTTGAAGTCAACTTGCATTTGGATTTCAGGGAACCTTTAACCCGGCCAATCAAGTGGGCATCTATGTATTAAACATAGTAAACATAAACAAGCCCGAATGAGAATGATCAAGTATCAGACCTTTAACGAGTTTTTTCACACGCCACATTGCGTTTTGATTGAACGTGATTAATTTGCATGTTATTTTTTGACACATTTGAACATATCATTTCAAAATGAAAATCGAGCAGTAAGTTTTGTTAATGTGAAAAATGAAAGGATTCTTCATCTCAACAATCACAATTCTTAACTTAGTTCCAAAGTACTCACATTTATATTTACTACAAATACAATTACATCTTCCTAACGTTGTGGTTCAATGTATGTCTTCTGTAGATAATGGAATTGTGTAAAAACGTCTGCTTGAAATGCTATTTCGTTATAATTATTGGAATGTATTATAACATATTTCTATGCAAAATCAATGCATTTTCTAAATATAAATTTAGTATATGTGGTGGTTCGTGATCTGTTATGTAGATAATGGAAAATAACTATGACTTGTGTCAAGAAAATTTGTAAATTTGTATATTTGTATATTTTCCTGAAAAAGTTGTATGCTAAAGTATACATGTATACCGTACATACTGATCTTTGTAATTGAAACCAAAATACATAGTGGGAAGAGCAGTTATATTTTACTTCAGATGTCATTTCAGTATTTTTATAATCAAATATTATACCATTCGATGAACATTTATGCAGTCTTTGTATATATACATTTCTTTTCATTGCGTAAATATGATGGAAATAAAATATCTCATACAACATTATAGTGTTCAACCAAATAATAGTTTTGTTGTTGCATTTTGTATTAACCTTTCCTTTTTATTTGCTTCATTCACCTGGGCCCCGTTGCAGAAAAAGATAATAATAATAATAATGAAACACTTTTATATATAGCGCATAACACATAAGCACAATTGCATGTCCCTATGCGCTTTATTATTACCCTTGGTCATCAGGTACAGGTCAAACCCGCACAATTATCTTGCGCACCATCTCAACTCCCCGGGGAGCATACTAGCCAATGGCAGCCATATGATAGCGCCCAGGCTAATTAACACCCGACCAAGTACCCATTCACTCCTGGGTAGAGAGCAGCAATGTGGATTAAATGCCTTGCCGAAGGGCAAACGGAGTGGGCAGGGTTCGAACTCGGGATCTCGAGATCGGAAAGCGGGCGCTCTACCAATCTTGCCACATATACGTGCAATGATATTGATTGTACAGTTGCAATTAGTTGTAGGTGCGCAAATCTGATCGGTTGAAATGCGCACATTTTCTGACTTGCAATTAATTGTAAATTACAATTGAGTGTATCTCTTTCTGCAACGGGCCCAGATCATAAACAAATACGTGTAGAATCTGGTGAGAGAAGGGGAAAACCCCATTCCTTTTCCTCAGTGATATATTTGCTTTGATTTTCATTAGCAAAAACCGCTATCACTATCACGAGCCGATTAGCTACGGATGTAATGCGTACATCCATGATCCAGGAATATGGGATGAGAGTGTATGATAAGCTTTGGAGGGCGTGTAAATAAATTTTAAATCTGCGAGATATACTCGCGTGTACTTTGCTATTTGGTGCTAAGTCCCTCGACTACGTCTCGGAACTTATTTACTCTTCCCTCAATAGCATATAAAATCCCTCGGGAGTGGATCATTCCGTGCTTTTCCCTCCACCACCAGTTAACAACTGTATAATATAACTGATATTTCGAACGGCCGGTATATAACCATGCCTAAATAACGCCATCAACAAACGTAACCGTGATATGTCATACTTAAATATGATTCATATTGGCATAAGCCATAAACATATTCACATCTGTTATTAAAAAACAAAAACAAATAAAGGTTCAAGGTCATATAGGGTTCTACAAAGTGCATAGAAACGTGCATCTGCGATGTGATATGCGCTGTGTAAAAACTGTGTATTATTATTATTACGTTGATATTCCTAAAAAACATGTTCCTTTCTGCGCATGTCAACAATTGTATTATTGCTAAAAAATTAACATTGCACATTCTCTAACAGTGCAATTTAAAACACAATTTAAAAACAAATTGTATTTACCAGCTGATGCGTGAATGCAGCAGCGAAATGGGCAATTCTTTTTGTTTGACGAATGAAAAGGAGAAAACGAAGAGTTATGGATTCGATACAGATGCCGAGACGGGATAAGGGAAAATTGAAATATCTTGGTAACTAATTTTCTTTAAAAAAATTATTTTCATTGCTTCAAATAAAAAAGATTTACAATCGTTACTCATTACTCATCTGGGAAAATGGCCGCCATGTTGGAATTTTGCGTGGCCAGATTTTGTCCTTAAAAAGGGGACAACAGGTAATGTACATGCCAATTTTGGTGCTGGTATGACTATTTGCACGATTGTTATGCCTATCTGCCCCACTACAAGCATTTATATCTGACCAAAATTGTTGAATTATAGAACATGTACAAAACAAATGCAACAAACTTTGTGGTTCTTTTTGACAGAAATTACAAACTGGAGAATTGTGTATACCTATAATCATTCGTCGCTTAACGACGGTGATTGAATTTAAATTAATGTACACGAATCTTTGTGTCTAGTGTTACCAAATATATAATTTCAAATCTATACTGCCATTGAATTAAATCTCTAAAATTTACATTCAAGTCATATGACCATTTTCACACTTATTCGTATTCAGTAAATGTATACAAAATGTAGACACTATTTTTTCATAACAGGGCTAAGTTACTTTAAAAAAATATATATCTAATCAATTTCGTGTATCCATCTTCTTCTCGTTCTTGTTCTAAATCACCTATTTTCAATATTCTTTTCCATTCCTTTTTCATACAAAATCTTCTAAATAACATCCGTTATTCAACTGTAAAGATTCCTGTAATTCAAAAAAAGATTTAAATGATCCATTCATATTTACTATATCTTTTACAAACAAAATGTCTGCATCAAACCATTTGTATGCATAACTATTTTCCCATCTATTTTAATATGAGAGTTATTCCATAGCGATTGGTTCATAATATCTTTATATTTTACGGGGTTATAGTACCTATAATATGACCAATCAAGAAGAACATCTTTCCAAAATCCATTTATGCCACTATAATTCAAATCGCTTCCTACAAAATTACACAAGAATATATACACGCCACCTATTTGTTTAGTATTGGCGTAAAACAACCATGCAATTTGAAAGGCATTACAAAATCTTTCTATATGTCATTTTTAATCCACCATCGTTAAAATTATTATACATAATACTTTATTGTTCCAAATCAATTAAAATAATCTTTTTTTTGAAGAGTATCAACAAACTTTTTAGGTGGGTTAGGGGTGTTACTGAACAAATATACAAACTTTGGAATCACAAGTGCTTTGTGCTTTATTTTTTCTTCAAAATTTAAATCATATAAATCAAATTCACCGGAGACACTTAGTTTTAGACCTAGAAATATTAATGTATCAGACACCCATTTAAATTTCCTATCTATGAAAAATTACCTTGAACGTTACCTAAACAAACAATATTACTCTTCTTTATGTTTTTTTCAAAGCGGATATACTTGCAAATTGTGATAACATATCACAACATTTTTTCTAAATTACCCTTATATAGTCGCTAATAAATAAATAATAGGATCATCTGCATATTGAATCAGTTTCACTTGCGAGTCATTTACACGGATCCCTAAAATGTAATTTGATTATCTAATCATTGCCACTAAAATTTCAGCACCAATCAAAAATAATTAAGGTGAAAGGGGCCTGGGCAGCCTTGTCTTACACCCCTCTGTATATTGAATGACGGTGAGGAATATCCATTATTGAGTACACAACCTTCAATATTATTATAAAGTGTTATGCAATGTTAAGTGAGTAATGTGTGACATTTTAAATGTTAAACACATATTCATACGGCAGATAATTAAGCGATAATGATAACGCCAATAACCATTGATAATAATTTTGCTTATACATACAAAGTTGGAAATATCATAATTATACTTTAAAAATTAAACCTGAAAAAAAACAAAATAATGGTGATGAAATCTGAAAAACTAACATCTACTTCAATATAGGCACACACAAATAAAAGTCCAAATATTGCTGTATGTTTCGAACTACTTTGCAGTCACTTCAGAGTTATAACAACAAAAAGAACAGAAAACAAAACGGTACAAAATTTATGAGCATGGTAACAAAATGGCCTAATCAAATTTAGACGAATGGTAATTGCCATGAAGCTTTAGTAGGTTTCCATTCATTACCATTTAAGATTGTTTATTTTGCCAAAACATGTCTGTTTAATAAATGTAGTTTATTTGTGTGAAAAAAAGAAGAAAACAAAACAAACTACTTTGCAGTCACGTTTGGCAATTCGTGACACAGTTTAATGAATCGCAATGAACGGATAAAGGAGTAATACGCATGAAGATCTATGCGATAGGATACTAAGTATAATTCACACAGAGATAGCGCCATATATTATGTGCTAAGTATGTAATTAATTTCACTGCACCATTCATCGGCCATTGATAACGTATTATTAATAATTGTTGCTGCCTTGGCGTGTATATAATTCGAGTCATTTCAGCTATATGGGAAATACGTGATATTATATCCACATATAAACCATATTCTCGGGCAAGCAAGTTGAGTCTATTCATTATGGCTCCATAATGCCTTACGAATGGACTTGTAACGAATGGGAGTCTGATTCTTATGATGGGGACACTGAACAGAACTTATGCCTCCGCACTGTGTTGCAGATACATATCATGCCAGTGTTTCGCAAGTCGCAACAAAATGACACCGTTTAAGAGCTGAAATGTTTGTTATATCTAATGTAATGAGTATATATCATATATACACTGTTTAAACTACAATGTATACATAATTTAAATTACACGGTTTAATCAACTGTAAAATGTGTAGGGAATCACGACAGATTTGGATTCAATTAGAAAATTACATTAAACTGTTTGCATAACATTTAGAAAAAACATTAATCCGCGTGTTTGAGGGAAATATGTAGTTTATTCAAGAGACCACGCATAATTTTAGGCTGCACAGTTGAAGAGTAAACCGATGTTCTATTCTAATAAAAAACTGTATGATGGATTTATTTAGTTTTGGTATAGAGTGTGCTTTAAGAAATAATTATTTCTGAGGTAAAGAAAATTTAGATGAGATACTTAAAAAGGCACTCGATATCAAAAACAAAATCAAGTTGGCTTGATTAAAAGCGGTTCGGAAACAACTGATATATCAATAGATAATATATGCGATTGGAATAAATGTTAGGGCCTAAAATGACTTCAATAACTTAAGAAAATGGTTAAGAAAAAAGGTTGAAGCTCTCAGGTGTCTGGAAGGCACCCTCTTGTGTAAACTGCTTCTTTAAAACATGAAAATAGGCCTATAACTTTGATGTTTATATAATTGTTTGTATACCAGTCAAGCACCATTGAATTATACATTTTTTGTTTTAAGTTACTAAAATTAAATTTTACCAGAATCGTATACTATCCCTTTAACTGTATATTATCGACTGGACCGTACTGGAACGTCAGGGGAAACAATACTATAGTACCTTCTGCAATAATTATTACTGTGTGGTGGGTTATCCGTATGTAGATCGTCCAGACGTACTGAAATATGTTATGTACAGGACCTGGTATGAATTATGAAAGGAATCTGAGTATATTTTAACAACAATGGGGCAGGTGAGGAAATAAACGACCTCTCTTTCAAAACAAAACAATGCTTCGTATTTTCCCGGCGTTCTGTTTGGCAGCGATCAAAACATGTGAATGTTGTTCTACATGGGTTTGCACATTTTCAGAATTATAACTATTTTCTTTATTCGCGGAGTGGTACAACAAGAACATGCGTGCGTGGTAAACGTTAAATGTCATTGTGAAACTAGTATAAACAAAGTTGCAAGTGTGCGGTCCCTTTCATTATTCATATACACAGAATTGTATTGGTTAATTGCAAATGTAACGTAAGTATGTAAAACATGTGCACATTCCTTAAAAGTAACTACAGCAAGTTCAAACTTTCATGGTTATGAATAATGGCAGGTATACTGTACCTTTTTGAAAATGTTTTATTCAAGCTTACAATGAAAAGGTCTGTGTAAATGTATGCATTATGACTTAATGTTTATGAATCTGGGTCTGTTTTGTGTATTCATTCACGTTTTACACATTGTATTTTGTTTTACGGAAGCAAACATTTGAAAAATTATATATAAACTCATTAAATATATTAAGGACGTTTACCATTTATTAGCTATACTTTTATTTTTCAAATGAATATCAAGTGTAAAGGGAAAGTTTAAAGGCACTTCAATTTTTTGTCAGTTAATGAAAAACTAGTAGAATTTGAAAAGCACTAAATTGTTTAACCCTAAAAAGGCCGGGCTATTTGAGGTCTTCCTACGGCGGGGCCGAGGGGGGGGGGGCATTATGGCCCCCCTTAAGATCTTGGCCGCGGAGCGGCCGATCGCTGTGAAAATTTGCACGCATGATAAGTGAAGTGTATAGAATAAAATGGTAATTTAATTTTTTTGAAAAATTCATTAATTTGCATATTTATGGTAATTTATGCAAATTACCCATACATCATATATTCTTCATAATTAAACATTGGTTTTCACTACATACATTCTTTAGAGCATTTGGAATAATAATACGACAACAAAATTTGGAAGAGCCAAGTTCTTCCTTATGTTTTCTAGTGTTTTTATAATTTCTTATGTATTTCTTTGTTTTTTTAAACTCATGTATTGTATTGTTTTTGTCGTTTGTTTTATTTCTAACTATAATTCAACTATTTTGAACCCCAAAACAAACATATAAAATGTAAACAAGACCAAATACCCAATGATATTATCTCTTTTTACAAAAACTGATATTTCCATATGTTTTGTACACAAATCACGAAATTGAGCGATTTTCGGGCTGACATGCATAGACAAAAGGTCACGTGACTTCGTAAAGGTAGGTCCGATTTTCAAATTTTTTGTTTTAAAATATGCGCAAGACCCAAAAGAAAAAAAGTCACCTAGCAGCGGCGCGTCATCTTACCGCGTTTTGGAGCAATTAAAAAATAATTGCGGAGAGGGGGGGTGGGGGCATTATGGCCCCCGGCCTTATTAGGGTTAAGGGACTTAGTAACATTGTCCAAATCCTCAAAATCCAATTGGAATTCTAGCGGTTCCCTCATACCTTTTGATTTGAGTTATTGCAATATAAAAAGTAGCATATTCCAACATAGGGTTAAACAAACACAGTACAATTTAGTTCACCAAACATAATTATATTCCATATTTAATCCTGTTACGCAAAATTGACCCATGGCTTATACGTAGGCATGGGACAGGGACAGGTTTCGGTTTTTTTTAATTCCCATTTTGTTCAAATGATATTAACGATTGAAGTATTCGGATATGAAATTATCTAAGGGACCTTTTCAGCCGTGTACAATGTAAGTGCAATGAGTAAGTGAATATCACTTTGCATTTTGGCTCATTTCTCGGCCAAATAACATCCAATTAACTTAAAATGTTCACACTTACTTTCTGGACATATCAGATCACACCAATACACATTTGTATTAACCACGCATCACTTGTTGCACTTGTCAACAAGGTTACCATATCCCTTTAAGTTAGACTCAACTTGTTTTGATAAAAAAGTTAAAATATGTATAAATTTATCCGATTGAAATAAAAGTTGGGAACTTTTATTCAATAATTTTTGAAAATATACCAAATCAGTTTTAAAACTTGTTTTCATCATCTCTACTGAATACTTATTTTAACCAAAAATCAAATTCCTATTATTTTCTTGATCAAAAATTGTTGAACTTGAACGTCTTGAAGGTGCATTTTTTCCAAGTGTAATAAGTTTTAGTCTAATACGGTAGTTTTACTTTTTAAAATGTTTCAAAGTAATTAAAACATTAATGTATTATATTTTCTTTGGGGACCTTGCTCTAACGGTTACAGTCCGTTATTCCGAAGGTTCGTTATTCCGAAGGTTCAGTTATTCCGAAGGTTCGTTATTCCGAAGGTTCGTTATTCCGAAGGTTCGTTATTCCGAGGGTTCCGAACCTTCGGAATAACGAACCTGATTTCATTTTAGGAATAGCGAACCTTCGGAATAACGAACCCTCGGAATAACGAACCTTCGGAATAACGAACCTTCGGAATAATGCAACAAATGTTCGGATTAACGAACCCTATTTCATTTTCGGATTAACGAACCCTCAGGTATACGAAATTTGCGTGTTCGGAATAACGAACCTTCGGAATAACGAAGCGCACCCGCTCTAACAAGCCCAGCTTCTTTAAGGTCTCCTCTTTCTTTCATGACTTGTTTAGAAGAACACGTTTGGGTTGTATATTGGCTAAATATTGCACTTTCAATTATGCTTATGCTGATAATCTGTTCTTCCTGTTACTTATTTGAAATTCTATGTACAAATGTTTTGTGAAAGAAGGATATAAAATGAACATTGAACCTTGGTCTGGTCTATATGTTGTTCTACCGTCCAAGCATCATTGAATTATAATTTGGGGTTTTTAATGTTAACTTACAAGTTGTAGTTACAGGAATTTTGTTTGACTATTATTGTAATATCCCTCTCATGGGACTGTATTTATCATGGCTACGTTACGAATCTTGATATTTGAATTAGAGAAGTTAAATGAAATCATCTGCATAACATTTAAAGTAACAATATCAGTAGTGTCGTATAGCAATGTCGTGTATATGAATCATGTACGTGATACAATAATTTGGGTTTATTTAGGAGACACTCTATAGATAGCTGACCTTACCATCATAATAGGTCTTGAATATATACCTCGTCTCCGTGTTGTATCAAAATTAATTTGCTTTCAATTTACCCGGCGTTTTGTTTGG
Source organism: Echinarachnius parma (assembly GCA_037951105.1). Classification (NCBI taxonomy): domain Eukaryota; kingdom Metazoa; phylum Echinodermata; class Echinoidea; order Clypeasteroida; family Echinarachniidae; genus Echinarachnius; species Echinarachnius parma. The sequence continues at coordinate 11,918 of JBAMJV010011001.1, read as the reverse complement.
CGATCCGCCAACTAAAATGTCTACCATGCGTTCGCTGGAAACTGGTTTACACGATAAATGTTTGTACTCGTGATTGGTATACAGTAGGTCTATAGTGATTAACAAGTATGTAATATATAACAATAATTTTTAATTGTACTGTCGCGTTCACGAATACTACGTACATGTATGTATATGTATTAAATTGACCAGTTCTCGTATGAGTTTCCGGGAAGTAGTTTAACCAACTACTGACCATTAGGACACGCTATAAGATTATCGTTCTTTTAAAGCAACACGGAACGTATTTTCAGACTTTGCAATATCTGTTAACTGTATTTTGTCTATTTGAAGGGCAAAAAAACACCAAAGGCTCAGACGCACCTTCAGTCAAGACTAACGTCGACATTTTGTATTTGTGAAAGTTAACCGCGATGCTAAGGTTGTTATAATTTTCTTCAAACGTGTTATTCTAATAACCTATTCTTTAATAGAGACGTGTTTATTGGAATACATCTTAGCAAATACGTTTTACGAATCATCAGCATTTATATTTGAAAATTCACAATATTACTATCTTTTCAAATTAAACGCACACAAGAGTTGTGGCTTGCTTATGATGGAGTATTTACATAGCGTTCCGACATTGGAGGCAGCAGCAGCTGTAAACAATGGAGTTTATCCATTAAGTGATGGCACTGTTGTAAACCGGTGAGTCAAGTTAGTTTATACATTACATTAGACTCAAAATTTGTATTTTCTTGTTAATATAACATTAATGATAAACATAACATTTCTAAATAATATGTGCATACGAAAATATAGACAATTAGACGTGTTTGCAGTAGAGAAATTAAGGGAATGTATATATATTTGTATTAATTTGTTTGTTTGTATTTATTTATTTATTTATTTAGGGTTGGCAACCTCTGTTAAAAATGTAAGCTCATATGCACCATGTACATACACGTCGACACTAATAACCAGTCGATATAATATAAGCCAATGTAAACAAAAGGAAATCAAACTAAAACAAATGTATAGATACAAAACACAAGCATCTATTGCAACTATGAAACAGCTGTTCATAATCACAGTATACATGCTATATTGTTGGTGTTTTCGAATCATTGTAATGTCGTGTTGTAATCCAAGCAGATAAGCATACTGTTGGTAATTTTTTTTTAGATCCAACTTCAATTTTTCCTGTTTTTTGCGCCTAATGAATCATTTTAGACTAAAAAATAATGATTATATATTGTTTCCAAACTACCAATGTACAATACATAGTTGCATACATTTGCATCAATTAATTTAGCCTTTTGTTTTGAGCTTTAAAAGCAGAACCTTTGATGATTAGCCCCTTTCCCTCTCCAAAGCGTATGTCCAACAGGTCATCATTATGGTCATTTCTCAGAGATGGCTGTATATACAATTTTCAACCAAAATTGGCACAGAGGCTCTCTAGGCCATACTCCGTCCAACGACATGGCTATACGCCAAACAATGCTTGTGCTTCATCAGGAAGGGGTGTCAACAAGCAATGTCCACTATATCGTTGGAACATCGGAGTTTACGGTCTGTAAAATCCTCAGACGTCATCGAGAGAAGGGTCAAGTAAAGCTACAGGAATCTCTAGGACGTCCACGATTGACCAGCAGGATAAATGATCGCAAATTGCTTAACTTGTGCCGTATAAACAGGAAGTGCCAAAAAGGAGCCTTCGCCGTCTATGAAGAAGACTCTATGGAATCAAGGCCTTTCGCCAAACTGTACATCAGAGATCGCTCTAACGTGGTCACCGAGCAAGACAAACTACCAAGTATCCACTCCAAACCATGCAACCGAGATTTACCGGACGTCCTTGCACTAGGAAGCCCAGAAGATTTCCGCCTGGACACCAGTGATATGTCATCTTAATGGGTACGAGCCATAACATCCTTGACCGAACAAATGGAAAACAAAGGGTTCGTGAATTACGTGGCGAGAAGCTCCAAGATTTCTGCATTCACAAAACGACTTGAGGTTGTGATGGCCCAACGGTGGTATGGCTTGTATCCATTAAGATGACATATCACGAGTGTCCAGGCGGCGATCTTCGGTACTCCCTAGTCCAGGAACGTCCGGTAAATCTTGGTTGCATGGTTTGGGGTGAACACTTCGTAGTTTGTCTTGCTCGGTGACCATGTTAGAGCGATCTCTGATCTACAGTTTGGCGGAAGGCGTTGATTCCATAGTATTTTCTTCATAGACGGCGAAGGCTCCTTTTTGGCATTTCCGGTTTCTACGGCACAGGTTACGCAATTTGCGATAATCTATCCTGGTGGTCAATTGTGGACGTCCTAGAGATATAATTTCTAGATTGATGGCGCAATTAAATTCTGGTCTCTAATTATAATTATGATGATGATGATGATGTTGATGAACGTTATTATAAAAGATCTCATGTAAATAATACAGGGATAAGATATTGACGCCATCATTGTTTTGTTTGATTTTGTGCCAAAGGCTATACCCCTCTCTGGGAGTGTCGCTGCACATTGGCCATGTTACGCATGGTCCAGGCTCGTAGCCAGGGGAGGTGCGAAATTTACAAAAAACGGGACCGAGTACTCGAAATGCCGAAATCATGTCAGGTATGTACCAATGTGTTTTTTTTTCTTTTTTCTTTTCTCACAAATATGTAGGTGCGTTAGAGGTTATTATCGGCACCTCTCTTGTGTGTGGTTGACGATGTACACGGCTCTCATCATCCTGCCTATGTTTGTGAATGTTTCTACAAGCACGTCCCCCGCGAATGTTTCAACAAGCACGTTCCCCATAGGAACAAATTTCAATTGGACAATCAACCATGAGCTGACATTGCAAGGTGTAGAGGTCGCCTGCACTGCATTTATAGTTGGCATGTCCCAACCGTTTTTCTATCAAAACAAGACCGACCCAACTGATATAAAACCAGGTCAGGAAGGACGCATTAATGTCAAACATTCTACAGAGCAGAGAAATCTGACAATTGTCTTTAGCATTGGGAAACTCGAACATATAGATGAAGGTATATATATATTTACTGTAACAGAAACAGTTGGTGACGATAATCGCTTCAAGATATATGAAACCAAGATCGCTGTATCATTTGCACCCGAAATGACGGGATGTGAAGTACAGGACCCGCTTATTCCTGTTAGTGACTGGCTCACTGTCCACTGTAATGCTACCGCTGGAAGCATTGATAACCTTGGACATATAGTGTGTTACCAGCATGATAAACAAATGCCTTATCTTCAGCCTGTGTCAATTGTCGATGACCAGATATCGGGTGTTTTCTGGATGGACCCTACGCTTCCCACAGCATGTTGTGTAACCGGTATTACGAGCGCAATGGATGACATTGCCGCCTGCAAGAATGTTGTGTACAACCCGCTCGAAGGAAAGGAATGGTCTAACAATTCTGTCTTTAGCATTAGCGCCACGTCAACGCCTGCATCTCCAAATACAACATTCGAAGGTATTGTAACGAATAACTAACTGTATTTTACATCATGTCTAATGTCATGTTGATGAATAAACAAACGTTTATTGAAGTTGCACAGCATCTTAACGACATTGTAAATATACATATACAATTCATATATAAAGTAGTAATGGAAATATGTGATTGAGAATCATCATAATACAAATACAAAAATAATTGAAATACTACTGTGGATACATTCATAGCAGTCAAGATTTGGCAGGAGACTGCGATAGCGACTGCCCAAATATATCTTGAACATGTTGAAAAGATACATTTTACTGATAAACATCGACTGTGACAGAGTGGCTTTAGGTAAAACAAAATGATATTAAGTAATACTGTCTTTTCGTTGCGTAGCTATGCAAGGCACATGGGGGTGACCCAACAATTTGACAAATAATACAACGATAAGGGGGAAATCTGGGTCAAAATTAAGAAATACATAAGCTTTTCCGCCCCCTCCACAATGATTCGCTTGCCTCCCAATGAGTCCGACCACGCTACAACACTGACTACTAAAACTACTACTACTACTACTACTACTACTACTACTACTACTACTACTACTACTACTACTACTACTACTACTACTACTACTACTGCTACTACTACTACTACTACACCTACTACTACTACTACTACTACTACTACTACTACTACTACTACTACTACTACTACTACTACTACTACTACTACTACACTACTACTACTACTACTGCTACTACTACTACTACTACTACTACTACTACTACTACTACTACTACTACTACTACTACTACTACTACTACTGCTGCTACTACTACTACAACTGCTGCTGCTACTACTACTACTTATACTACTACTACTACTACCAACTACTACTACTACTACTACTACTACTACTACTACTACTACTACTACTACTACTACTACTACTACTACTACTACTACTACTACTACTACAACTACTAATACTATTACTTATACTACTTGTCACAGTGAAAATGCATTTTTTTAAATTGATTTAATTTTATGAGCAAAGGTTGTAATTTTCCTTTAAGTTTTGCTTACTTCCCCTGTTGCTAGGTGATGTAATTTAATTCATGCAGTAAGTGATGGCGCAAGAGAGAGAGAGTCTTTTCAAGCCAGAGAGTCAATGAGTAGACTGTGCCATTGATGACTGATTTTATTTGCATATCAATTGAGAACTATGTGCAGAGAGAGAGAGAGAGAGAGGAGACCTTGCCTGACGTGGCGTGTAGCTGTGTAGCTGAGTGCACTGAGCCTTTTCTTTTGACCAGCTGCTATAGATGTTTTCATGGAAGGGTGATTTTGGACATGCACCTTCCAGTAGATTTATAGGTTTTTTTTGGTAGTCACATTTTAGATGTTGGTGAGCACAGATGTGCACTTTTGGCAGCAGGCAGCAATTATGTAGTCAAGCTAAGCAGCCATTTTGATTGTGGTTTTGAAACTGTATAATGTGGCAAGAAACAGCCTAATATCAGCAATTTGGGTTCCAGTTATTTCTTCATACCTTATTTGAGGTCAGATACAACTTGTAGACCACCATTTATTCCAGTCATCGATGGCACCGAGCTTGGGCGTGGTTCCAGAGAAGGACTCGCTTTCGGTTCTCCAGTTTAGTCACCACAGTCTCGTGGAAGAACATGCAGTCACAGAGCGGTGATGTATATTTGACAAAAGACATTTCTTCATTTTGGATTTCTTCGTTGACGGCCAAGTGATTGATTCGCTGACTTTGAGAGACTTTGAGAGACAGTGTTTGACGACATCTTTTGAATGAACGTTCGGTGTAATGACAGCCTTGTCATTCAAAGACATACAATTCCGTTGAACGGTTGACTTTAAAGGCTTAACACGAAATTATAGAAAGTACTACAGACTCTTTAGTAGTTCTTTTGAATTTGGAAACGGTACATGCTGTACTTCATATATTGTGTTTTTGGATCTTGTTGTATATACCTTTTGGATTTTGTGAGTAGTTACACTCATGTATGTGTTCCCAAGCTAGAGCTCCAGGAAACAGTAGGAGTATGGGTAATTTTGAGGAGGCCATATATTAAATTAACTTTGTGATGGAATCAATACAGGATCCTGTTCACTAATTGAGAATTGGGATTGGACTTTGGGATTCGACTTTTGGGGTTAACGCTGAGATGCATTTGTATATGTTTATAGATGAGCTTTGTTTGGGGTGTTGAAACCTTGAAGATAATTTGGGTATTGATGTCATGATCACAAGGCAGGATCATCAGGACAATTGTGTTATGGGGTAGTTGAACATATGAGTGGTAATGTGAAGGTTGTGTATTTATGAAAGTGGGTCAAAGCAGGATCCTTTTCATTTGTGAGTATATTCAACTTATATATTAAAGGTAACCATTTGAGGTTGGATCAACGCAGGATCCTTCTCATTTTAGGAGAGGTTGAGGGGTAGTGGTAAGGACTATTTTGTTTGGGGTCACAAAGAGATGAAGCGGAATAGTAATTGGTTATAAAACACTTTTGATGCGGAGATTTTGGGTTATAGTATTTGATCTTCACTACGGTAGAAGATTGATTGAATGATTTTGAACTTTGGTAATTTTTGTTTATTGAACTGAAATAAATTGCATATATTTTGATGGTACATGGCACGAGTGAATAATTCATTATTTTGAGTCTTCCCGTGTGACATTTCTGGGGGCTTGTCCGGGAGTTGAACACTCGTGCCATTCGCAGTCACACGGGTATGAAAAGTTTAGATAAGTGAAGTTAAGGAAGACTTTATAAATGTTATTGTTTTATTTAGGTGAATGCACATAAGGTAATGTGTATCTGACTTAATTTTGGTAAAATTTAGTTAGACAAATAGTAAAGTAAAATTGATTGCGAAAATGGATCTAGCTAACTTAATTGCAGCTGGTGAGAAGTTTGGCTTAAGTGGGGATGATCTTAAGAAGTTTGTTTCCGAGCAACAGAAGAGACAAAGAGATGAGAGAGCTGAAATGTTACAGTTAAAGAAACAGGAAAAGGAAACTGCAGAAGCGCAGTTAGCCTTAGCGCGCGAGAAACAAGTGAAAGGTGAGCATAGTACGGAAAGTTGGAGAGCAAGATCTCCTAAATTGCCTCCATTCTATGAAGATAAAGATAATATTGATGCTTACCTACAACGATTTGAACGATATGCAGAAAGTCAAAATTGGCCGACTAGTGACTGGGCTATCAATCTGAGCGCATTGCTCACAGGTAAAGCCCTGGAGGTTCACGCAAGGTTAACTAGTGATGAAGCTAAAGATTATAAGATATTGAAAAATGCACTTTTGAAAGCATTCCAACTAACCGCTGAAGGATTTCGTTCCAAGTTCTATTCAGGAAAACCCGCCACAGGAGAAACGGCATCTCAGTATGCAAATCGACTTGATAACTACTTACGCAGATGGATTGACCTTTCTGGTATTAAGCAACAGTTCCAGAGCCTAATGGATCTTCTTCTCCTTGAGCATTTCATCAATGGTTGTCATCGTGATTTAGCCATCTTCCTGAGAGAACGACAACCCCAGACTACGAAGGACGCCGCCAGACTCGCAGAACAATACCTAGACGCGAGAGGAGGCGTATTCAAAATGATTCCACCTCAAAGGAACAACCAGGCCAGACAGCCACCACGTGCTGACATTCCAAGACAGGAGGGTAAGACAAGTCCTTCACAAAATGCATTGAGTAAGCCATCATATCCGCCTAAATGTTACAACTGCCACCAGCAAGGACATATTAGCCGAGATTGTCCAAAACCAGTAACCAGACCCAAAACTTGTTATATTTGTCACAAACCAGGGCACATTGCTAACTATTGTCCTTTCTCTCCCATGAAATCAGCAGGTCTAATAACTCCGGAGGAACCAGAATCGGCACCTTCATCGGGAACTGAACCTTCCGCTTCGGAACATGAACAATTACAATCTAACCCTCATATGCCATGTCATTGTCCTGATTGTACTAAAACACAGGTCCGATTTGAAGCGTCGTGTATGATGGTACGAATGCCATCAAATGCAACCAACCTGGACTCCACCACAGATCATGTCAAATTTAGGTGTGGACATTCTCTACCATTAATGAGTGCTGCATGTACTAATGAACATGTTGTCAGACAAATGCCAGTTACCACAGGGGTAATCTACAACAGACACATTTCTGTTCTTAGAGACAGTGGGTGCAGTGGGGCTGTCATTAGGCAAGATCTTGTACAGCCAAATCAAATGACTGGTGAGGAAAGTACTTGTGTATTGATTGATGGTACAGTGAAAACTCTCCCTATTGCTATCATTGATGTGAATACCCCTTTCTACACAGGAACCATTCATGCTTTGTGTATGAAAACCCCTCTCTATGACCTAATTTTAGGCAATCTTCCTGGAGTAAGAGGACCAGACAACCCAGATTCAGACTGGAAACCAACTCCGACTTCCGCTTGTGCAGTACAGACGAGAGCCCAAGCCCAACGAGACAGCAAACCATTTCGTCAACTCAAAACTCCGAACGTGATGGACGACATCGTCACCCCAGCAGCCCTCAAGGAAGCCCAGCAGAATGATGAAACGTTGCACCGACTGCGAGAACTCGCCGAACAACATACAGAGAAAGTAAGTCGCTACAACAATCGATCATCCTTCTTCTACAAAGATGGAATTATGTATAGATCTTTCTATTCTTCAAATATGGATCCAGACACAGTCATCACTCAAGTTGTTGTACCCAAACAATTCCGCAAACAGGTCATGCAAACAGCTCATGAAAATCTTCTAGGAGGACATCAATGTGCGAAGAAAACAACTGATAAGATCCTTTCCAACTTCTTTTGGCCTGGCATGAACGCCGATATTACAATATATTGTAGGTCCTGTGATGTATGCCAACGTACAGTATCAAGAGGTAGAGTTACCAAAGTGCCACTCGGAAAGATGCCCCTCATAGAAACCCCCTTTGAGCGTATCGCTGTAGATATAGTTGGACCAATACACCCAATGACCGATCAGAAGAATCGATATATACTTACAGTCATTGATTATGCCACCAGGTACCCAGAAGCAATTCCATTACCAAGCATCGAGACAGAAAGAGTTGCAGAGGCCCTAGTAAGCATCTTCACCAGAGTAGGGATCCCGAAGGAAATGCTAACTGATCAAGGAACTCAATTCACATCAGACCTCATGAAAGAAGTAAGCAAGCTACTTTCCCTCAAACACTTCACTACAACTCCATACCACCCTATCGCGAACGGTCTCGTCGAACGCTTTAATGGCAACCTCAAGCAGATGCTCAAACGCATGTGCGCCGCAAACCCAAAGGACTGGGACAGGTACATCACACCACTACTCTTTGCAGTCCGAGACTCCCCACAGGAAAGTATGGGTTTCTCCCCATTCGAGCTGCTCTATGGGAGGAAAGTGCGGGGACCCCTTGACATCCTCAGAGAACTCTGGACTGAAGAGGCAGAGACCAGTGAAACCAAATCCACCTACCAGTATATACTGGATCTTCGAAATCGAATAGACGAAGCTTGTCGGAACGCCCACACTCAACTGCAGAAATCATCCGAGAGGTACGCGAAGTACTACAATCAAAAGGCAAGACACCGAGAATTTCAAGTTGGAGACAAAGTACTACTCCTCCTACCAACCGATAGGAACAAGCTCCTTCTACAGTGGAAAGGTCCATTTGAAGTTATTTCCAAAATCAACTCGATGGACTACAGAATTGACCTCAATGGTAAACCAAAGGTGTTTCACATTAATCTCCTGAAACAATATCTTGACAGAAATAATATTTATCCCTCTCTTTCAGGTGCTGAGACGGCTTGCACTGCAGTGATCGAATGGGAGGATGATGACACCGACAATGACGACACACAACCGGAACTAACAAACACATCCCTCTTGCAGCCATTTCCACTACAGGCAAAAGAGTCACTTGCTGACGTCACAATTAATCCAGACATTTCTTCCACACAGAAAGAACAGGTCAACCAACTTCTCAACGAATATCAAGACGTCCTGTCAGATTTACCTGGTCAAACATCGCTTGGAGAACACACCATCAAACTCAAAGAAACTGACCGTCTCAAAAGTAAACCTTATCCCATTCCTCATTCTCTTAGAGATACCGTCAGGGAAGAGGTGAAGACCATGCTGTCTATGGGAGTAATAGAGCCGTCAGAGAGCCCCATAGCTTCCCCTATTGTACTTGTCAAAAAGCCAGATGGTAGCAATCGGTTCTGTGTAGATTTCAGGAAACTAAACAAGGTTACTGTATTTGACGCTGAGCCAATACCGGACCAGGATGAGCTTTTCACGAAGGTTGCTCATGCGAAGTTCTTCACAAAAATTGACCTCAGTAAGGGGTACTGGCAGGTACCCATGTCACATGAATGTAAACCACTTACCGCCTTTCTCACCCCAGACGGGCTTTTTCAATTCATAGTTATGCCATTCGGCCTAGTGAATGCTCCTGCCTCTTTCAGCCGATTGATGCGACGACTCCTAGATGGACTGGAGGGAGTTGTAAACTACATAGATGACATCCTCATCTACTCACCTACATGGGAACAGCACCTAGCTACACTAGCTGAAGTACTCGGGAGACTTCGATCTGCAAGACTGACCGCCCGACCAAGTAAATGCTTCATTGCGCAGACGAGCATTGAATTCCTGGGACATGTGATCGGAGAGGGACAAGTGAAACCCAGACCAGAAAAACTCAAGGCCATCCAAGAAATAAGTCGACCCCAAACCAAACGAGAGCTCAGGTCATTTCTTGGTACGACCAACTGCTATCGGAAGTTCATACCCAATTATGCCGCTGTTGCAGCGCCACTCACAGACAGGACCAGAAACGCTGAACCAAACAAAGTTCGCTGGGAAACGAGTCAGGAGAAAGCCTACACTACACTGAAAGAAAAACTAGCAAACCCACCCATTCTTCAGTTACCTGATTTGTCACAAGATTTCCTTCTCAGAACGGACGCATCAGATGTTGGACTGGGAGCAGTCCTACTTCAGACACACCAAGATGAACGATTTCCCGTCGCGTATGCGAGCAGAAAATTGCTCCGTCGAGAGAAAGCATACTCAACCATAGAACGCGAGTGTCTAGCCGTAGTTTGGGCTATCAGAAAGTTTGAAACATATTTGTACGGTAGGCCATTTGTGCTAGAAACGGACCACCATCCCTTAGTCTACATGAACAGTGCAAAACCTGCAAATGGAAGGCTCATGAGATGGATGTTGGCATTACAACCCTACAGATTTCGGGTTGAAGCAATCCGCGGTAGCGAGAATGTCGGCGCGGATGTACTAAGTCGCTTGTAAATTAAAGTAAAACTGTAAATGCATTTCCTCAAAAGGGGGAGTGAAATGTCACAGTGAAAATGCATTTTTTTTAATTGATTTAATTTTATGAGCAAAGGTTGTAATTTTCCTTTAAGTTTTGCTTACTTCCCCTGTTGCTAGGTGATGTAAGTTAATTCATGCAGTAAGTGATGGCGCAAGAGAGAGAGAGTCTTTTCAAGCCAGAGAGTCAATGAATAGACTGTGCCATTGATGACTGATTTTATTTGCATATCAATTGAGAACTATGTGCAGAGAGAGAGAGAGAGAGAGAGAGAGAGAGAGAGGAGACCTTGCCTGACGTGGCGTGTAGCTGTGTAGCTGAGTGCACTGAGCCTTTTCTTTTGACCAGCTGCTATAGATGTTTTCATGGAAGGGTGATTTTGGACATGCACCTTCCAGTAGATTTATAGGTTTTTTTTTGGTAGTCACATTTTAGATGTTGGTGAGCACAGATGTGCACTTTTGGCAGCAGGCAGCAATTATGTAGTCAAGCTAAGCAGCCATTTTGATTGTGGTTTTGAAACTGTATAATGTGGCAAGAAACAGCCTAATATCAGCAATTTGGGTTCCAGTTATTTCTTCATACCTTATTTGAGGTCAGATACAACTTGTAGACCACCATTTATTCCAGTCATCGATGGCACCGAGGTTGGGCGTGGTTCCAGAGAAGGACTCGCTTTCGGTTCTCCAGTTTAGTCACCACAGTCTCGTGGAAGAACATGCAGTCACAGAGCGGTGATGTATATTTGACAAAAGACATTTCTTCATTTTGGATTTCTTCGTTGACGGCCAAGTGATTGATTCGCTGACTTTGAGAGACTTTGAGAGACAGTGTTTGACGACATCTTTTGAATGAACGTTCGGTGTAATGACAGCCTTGTCATTCAAAGACATACAATTCCGTTGAACGGTTGACTTTAAAGGCTTAACACGAAATTATAGAAAGTACTACAGACTCTTTAGTAGTTCTTTTGAATTTGGAAACGGTACATGCTGTACTTCATATATTGTGTTTTTGGATCTTGTTGTATATACCTTTTGGATTTTGTGAG